>PVIW01006077.1:51719-93950 GCA_004026585.1 Noctilio leporinus | reverse complement strand
AAAACTTTGGTACATATACACAATGGAATTCTATGTAGCAGAAAGAAAGAAGGAACTTGTACCCTTTGCAACAACATGGATGGAACTGGAGAGTATTATGCTTAGTGAAATAAGCCAGTCAGTGAAGGACAAATATCATATGATCTCACCCATTATGGGACAATAATGAACAAAACTAACAACAAGCAACACAGAACCAAGTATATGAATACAAGGAATAGGCCTTCAGTGGTCAGGGGAACGGGGTAGGGGGGAGGGAGAGGTAGAGGCAAGGAAGGGGAGCAGCTTAGACAAGAACCTAGTATAAAGGAACCATGGACATGGACAACAGGTGGGATTGACTTTGGGGGGAATGGGTGGGTGGGTGGGGGGACAGAGGGGAGCAAAAAGGGGATGGATGTAATACAACAACAATAAAATTAAAAAAAAAAAAAAAAATCGCTGTGAAGCCCTGGCTGGTGTGGCTCAGTGGATTGAGTGCTGGCCTGTGAACCAAGGGGTCGAGGTTCAATTTCTGGCCCGGGCACATGCCTGGGTTTCAGGCCAGAAGCAACCACACATTGATGTTTCTCACCTTCTCTTTCTCCCTTCCTTCTCTTCTCTCTAAAAATAAATAAATAAAATCTTTTTAAAAAGTGACCGTGAGGTAATTTTCAGGAGCTGAAAGGGAAGAAACTATGGAAAGTAGAGAGAGCTTAATGGAGATTCAGTTGAAGCATTCAGTGAGTTTGACAACTCTAGAGTTGGAAGGATATTTATAATTGAATTTGTGGACATTTTTTTAAAACTTTTTTAAAGATTTTATTTCATTATTTTTAGAAAGAGAGGACGGGAGAGAGGCAGAGAGGGAGAGACATCAATGTATGGTTGTGTTTCACCTGCCTCCAGCCACAGACCTGACTGGAGACCTGGTTTGCAACCTGGTTATGTGCTCTGGCTGGGGAATCGAACCTGCGACCTTTAGGTTCGCAGGCCAGCGCCTTATCCACTGTGCTACCAGCCAGGGCAGAATTTGTGGACATTTTTAAAAGTTAGATGCACATTATTATGATTATTTACAAGAAATTTTGCTATTTGACCCCCACCTTTTTTTTTTTTTTTTTTCATTTTCAGCCCATTATTCTTGGAGGGAGGGATTCATTTTCCAGTTGCTTTCCCATGAAACAGTTTATTTCTAAATGGCAATAAAGTGATCGAGCCTTCTCCTTAGGTCTAAGAAATGCTCTGTGGACATTAAATTATTCTTCATGGGTGTAACTGAGAAAGACTGTAATGATGAAAATGTAACTATTTAAGCCTTGAGAATTCTCAACCCAAAATTCAATTTCTGTAGCAATGGCAACATCACAAAATGTTCCTGAGGCGTATCTCAATAACATCCTAGGTACTTGATAAATACTTATTTATTGAGTCCCCATAAAGGATGCCATCTTGGCACTTGTTAATCAAATATTGCATGAGACCAGGAAGGGTGGGTAGAAAAGATGCATTATCTTCATTTTGTGGATTAGGCAACAGATAAAGAGGGAGTAAAAAAAGACTGATGGTAACCAAAGTGGTAGACAGGCAGGAAATTGAAAACTGCTAAGATCATGTAATTTGCCCAACAGACCCTTCTCTGAATAAGATATTTTAGAATCAGCATATGAAAGCCTATCAATAGAAGCATGGTAAAATCATTGGAGCAACCATCTCTTGCAAAACTCACAGATGGGTAGATAAATGCTGAAATGAATTCATAGTTCCTTAACCAGTTTTTAGAAGCCCTTCTAAAACCAGAGAGCTTTGCAGAAGTACTGTTGCAGCTCCTGTAGGAAGTGCAGGTGAGATGGCAGCTGAGGAATTGCACTGGAGAAATAGCCTTTTGTCCCTACACATGGACACCTGCTTCTTAGTGATGTAAGAAACAGAACAGTTCTGAAAACATCTGGAAAAGCACAAAGATGGTTTAAAACATCTGTAAAAGCTCTCCTGTGGAAGCTGCTTCAAGCCAGGAAATGATATAAGAGTAACTAAAATTGTCATCAGAGTCATTGATATAGTGTTAACATGCTAGGAGAACCCAGAAAAACAAAGATGTTCTTTCAGAAAAGCGATAGTGTAGGATTTTTAAATCCCTAGAAATGTAAGAAATACTGTACGGAATTCAATTACAGGGCTCCTTGAAGTGTTAATTTTTTTTTTTCTCTTGTAGTTTTTACATCTGAGAGCATTTTGGTCAGATTTGTTCTTAAGTGGTAGAAGTGAAATCCACAGTTTGAGGAAATACAATTATTACTATTTTCATGGCTTTGTTTAAAAAGACAGGAAATAGTTGGCAGTTGATTAATCCCATTTTAAAGACTAATTCAATTTATTAATTAATCCTGTTGTAAAAACTAGTTCAAATGTATAAAGAATGGCCACCATGAGATTATATGAAAAGCAGTCTTACGGCTTTGAAATAAAGCTTTGTGAGTTATTTAAAAAATTATACATATACCACAGGTCTTTGGATAACAACACAAACATACTTCAGACTGAAATCCCAGAGGAACTCTGAGATGCAGAATTTAGAATGTCTTCAAGTGGGTGGTGAAGGAAGACCACCTGGACAAGCAGCAAAGCATTTGGCAAACACAGCTAGAGATCTCAAATTTCTCTCTAAGTTTTTGTTTGTTTTTTTTTGTTTTTTTAAAATTTCCCCATGTGCAGCAAGTAAGAGATTTATCTGTTTTGGAACTCCCCATGTAATGTATGTAAGTTTGGAACCAGTAGAGCCTATGGCTAAGTTGGTTACACTGGAATCAAATGCTGTGGATTCCACAATTAGCTCTGTTCCTTTCCAGCATTATGAAATTGGGCAAGTTACTTTGTCTCTCTGGGCCACAGTGTATTCATCTTCAAAATGGGAATAAAAACTTGCAGAAGTTTTACACCTCTCTTCGGAATGCAATGTCAGTTATTTTATTTTTTTAATGCACTGAGTGGTAGTAACATGCTTTTGTTGCCTTGCATGATCATATTTGTACTCTATTTTATAAGCTGAGTTATCCAGGGCAAACCTCACTGTCCTTTTCCTCTACAAGTCGTTATCTGAATTGTGTCTGTCTTTCAGAATCCCCTACTTTGAAACTAGTGCTGCCACTGGGACAAACATAAGCCAAGCAATCGAGATGCTCCTGGACCTGATAATGAAACGAATGGAACGGTGTGTGGACAAGTCCTGGATTCCCGAAGGAGTGGTGCGATCTAATGGCCATGCCTCCACAGATCAGCTAAGTGAAGGAAAGCAGAAGGGGGCCTGCAGCTGTTGAAAAGTCAAGTGAGCTACACAATAAATTTAAGTGGCCTGTGTCTATAATCTTCCCTATGGGCGATGCATGGCACGGAGAGAGATGATGGGCATTGTGTACAAACTTCTTGCCATCCCAATTAGACCAATCAATAAAGCATCCAGTTTTAAAATCAACTTGCTACAGCTTTGTAAATATTTCTTTAGGATTCAGCCTGAGAGTTAGGAAAGGTATTGCACATCACCAAAAGTGCCTTATAAATCCTTCGACTATGGCAGCAGGTCATTCAGGGATTCAGGATTTTGTAGCCAGAAGAGCGCATTTATTGTGAAGAATGACTGAAGTTTTTGTCACCTGCCTTAACATAGATCGGCTCAGTGTCTCACATTCAAGATCTTGGATGAATTATTAAACTAAAAGTCTTTAATCCAAATTAACGTATCTTACTTGTTGGCAACCTTCTAGAATGCCATCTAAACTGCTTGAATATTAAACAAAAATATACATGAACATTGGTTCAGTGTCTTCAAGTATTAATTTATGAAAGCGTTCTCTTTAAAACCAATATTGGGCAAATTATGACCTTATCTCTAGACTTTGGCTAAACGGAATCCACCAATTATATCCTCACTGTGATCCTTGTTAGTGGGACAGGGATTGGGGGTGAGGGCAGGGGTGGCTTAATGTAACATAAGCAGCTGCATAGTAGGGCTTCTGGCTCTCTGCTGTACCCTCATTGCTCTGAAGGTTTGATTGAAGGGTCAGGGAACTAGATTTTCATGGCTTTAGCTCGATGTGATCTGTGCATTAAATTTGACCTACGTGCTGGCCACATCTGGATTTAGCTGATGCTCATGCTGAAGTTATTTGTAGTAGCTGCTTCTTCACAGTTATAATGTTGATCTGGCGTCCTCAAACTGCACTTTCAATTAGCATGTGAACTACTGATCTTCTGTCTTTACCATTGAGATCTGTGTTGTTGGTCTTTGCAACCTGTTTAATCTTTAGATTGGTGGAATTGAAGGAATTAGTTTTTAATTATGTAATGTTTATTTGCTATTTAGTGGAAGATAGATGTTTATATTTAAGCAGTTACCTATGTACTATAGCTCAATATAAGAAAAACTAAGTGTTCTGTAGCCTGTATTTTTCATTGAGACCTGGGCACCTGTACTTACTGGGTCTTGCCAAGGGAATATATTCTTCTACATTGCCAAAATGTCTTTATTCTAAATTAAAGGTGGTTTGAAAACATGCTTCATGGCAGTTTATGAAGGTCAAAGGGGAAAATTCTTATTTATTAAAGTGGTTTGAATAGGTTAGGGTGTCCAAAATACTTAATAGCTATTTAGGAAGAAATACATTATAAAGAATTGAAAACATGTATTTTGTGGTGGCCAATGTTCAGCAGAAGTATAATCAGAAAAAACAACTATTATGGAAAGTAATTGCTTTTACATGATTATTTTCAAATGACTATCCTGTTTTTTTGGCCACTGCCCCTCCCACAGCTCCCGTAAAAAACCTAGCTATGGTTACTAAGATGTTGTGTATTTCTGTCCTTAAAATGAGTACTACTTTTAAATCCTGAAGAAGTCATTGCATCCTTTGCATTTGAATTGTATATTCTAGTGAGAAAAAGATCACAAACAGTGCCTTCTAAAGTTGCCATAAATGTCAGTGGAGTAAATCATATTTTTTACATTCTACATATCAGGGAACATTTAATATGGTTTATTTGTGTAGTTAAAAAGAAGACAATTTTGTATGTCTCCATTTTTCAACAACCAAATGAGCAATTAGCTATAGATTCCATTCACCTTAAACAAAATATTTTACGGTGAACTGTCTTTAATTGTTGAAATAAATAACCTGTATTCTCTTTGGAAAACCTTTGTTTAAATTTGTTATTGAAGTGCCATATTTTTGTGAGTCAATGTATTTTTCTATTTATAAGCCTGTGTAAAAGTGAAGTGTATATCTTCAGTGAACATTGTGCCAACTGAGTTGGTAATAAAATTGTGATCCAGTCTCTCGAGTGCGTATGTGAACATATCTTCATTTCCCACCACACTGTTTGAAACCAGAAGTCATAATGCTAAAGGAAACCAAATTGAGGAACACAAATCCATTAGGTCCTTGGGGGGCAACCCAAGACAACAGTATTCTGGACAAGTAATCCAAACATGTTATTATCAAACATTTGTGGAACACCTACAGTGTGGGAAGGAACTATTATACTAGTCAGTCTCAGCTGAACTAAACAAGAATGGTAAGCGTCTGAATAGAGATTGGATCTGAGAGATGGATTCAAGAGACATTGATAATTGATTGGATGAGGATGAAATACATGGGGAGATGGACTCTGCCTTATTTCCTGCCAGTGTCCCCCTCACTTACCCTTTTGCAGGTACACTGGCTTTGGGGGAGTGAAGTGTGCTACTGCCTCAGGAATATTTGCTGTTCATTCTGTCTGGAAAGCTGGTCTCCCATGGAGCTGCAGGGCTCTCTTTCCCATCTTTTAAAGCTGTTTGGATATCACCTTGTCAGAAAGGACTTTACTTCTCAGTTTATATAAAGTACAAATTATATAAAATTGCTCCCCTTCATGGCCCCAATCAGACTGTTACTTCCTGACCTGTTGTCCAACTTTGCTTTTATACATGTCACTCATCAATCACCACTTGATATTTTTATATGTTTGCCTCCATCTACTAAGATGTATATGAGTAAGCTCCAGAATTGTTTCACGATACCTGGAAATATGCCTGGTACACATTATGCAAATGGTTATTGGTTGATTGAATAAAGTACTTAATTAAGAGGCAGCAAGGTCAAGTGAAATAGTTTTCAAAATTGGAGTCACTATTAATGAGGGGTAGATTTTGAAAATTAGAAAAAAAAGCTTCAAACCGTTTAGAAAGGCTCACATATTATAAACCCATATTGGTTTATTATGAGACATTAGGAAATCTGGGAAGTACATTCTGATCTTTTGAAGTTGACATTAAGATAGTTTAAATCTATTTAAGAACTATTCAGTAAGTAATATCTTGTTTGGCATCTAAATGGAAAATCTATTTTGAAAAATATGATTATATAATAGTAACTATATAATTGAAAAATTCTCCCACTATAAAAAACTTAGGTAACATTGGATAAAATATAATGAACATTATTTAAATGTACTGTTGATCTCTCAAGAAAGTGAGGGACATACCCTAACACCATCTTTCTCCCTGACAACTCAGACGACAGCAGCAACCACAACAGCAGCAAGAGAGGGAACTTACAACAACCTGGTACTGAATGTGGTTTGATTTTGACAGTATTGGTAATCAAGATGCTTTGTTTTAACAGCTACATGCCATTAGGAGAGAAAGCCTTCGATCTGTTAGAAGTACTATGCTGGAATGGGGAGGAGAGCCTGCTACCTCAAACACACAAAGCCTGGGAGACTAAGTATGTCTTAGTCTCCTCTGAGAATTTCTAACCCTAAGTCTGTTTTTATACAGATTTGAGATTCACATTGACAAGTTTACACTACCTTTTTTTTTTTTTTTTCTTTCTGGGAATGTCTAAGCTAAGATATTGATTAAAGACTTAACAAGGTGATTTGTGGTTGATGATACTTCTGGATTGTTGGGCAGAAGCAAAGCAAAATCTTTTTAGAGTGAACATCTCCACCCAGACTTTATGGGACCCTTTTTTTTCCCCAAAGATTGTTAAAATTTATCATCTCCAGAGAGAGGGGAAGGGAGAGAGGAAGAGAGAGACATCAATGCATGTTTGTCCCTCACCAGCTTCCAGTTAGCTGGGGGACCCCGCTCGCAACCTGGTCATGTGCCCTGACTGGGGAATTGAACCAGTGACCCCTGGCCTCACAGGCCAGTGCCCTATCCACTGTGCCACCAGCCAGGGCCTTACAGGATTTTTATAGAAAGCACCCTACTAAGCACAGACTCACAATTTAAAATGACAACTCATTCCTTCCCCAACCATAAATAAGGGCCAATTAACCAAAAACAACAGTATTTGGCCATGAAGAACTTAAAATAATATACTTACCAAATGGATACCATAAACTAAAAATGTTTAAAATAATAACAAACATAAAAGGAACTGAAACATCTGGGAAAAGAAGAAGGCATTATTAAAGGTACAAGACTGGTCTGCATTAAAGCAAATTACTTCACCTATGAAAAATGCAGCCATTGATATTCAAAACTAAATGGTCAAAAGTTAAATGGCAAGTTTGACAGCTGAAGGGGAAATTGATGAGTCAGAAGCTAGATCAGAGGAAAGTATACAGAATTTAGCAGAGAGAGAGGTGGCGTTAGTATGAGAGGGACCAAGAGATATAGAGGAAAGACAAAAGCTCCAACTTATGTCTAATAGGCATTCTAGGAGGAGAAATAGGGGAAAATAAAGAAAGAGGAAATATTTAAAAAGGAAATAGCTGAGAATTTTTTAGGAATGACGATGTACACCTTCAGTTTTAGGAATCATAATTCTCAAGCACAATACATAGATAACAGTATTTCCAAGATTCCAACTTAATTTGTTGGATGTGAAACACATGTTTTTCTTCCCTTTCTCTTGTATTCTGTTATAATTGAAAGTAAAAGAAAAAAAAAAAAAATTCTGCCCTGGCTTGTGGCTAAGTGGATAAGGTGCCGGCCTGTGAACCCAAAGGTCACTGGTTCGATTCCCAGCCAGGGCACATAGTCAGGTTGCAAGCCAGGTCTCCAACCAGGTCTGTGGCTGGAGGCAGGTGAAAGGCAACCATACATGGATGTTTCTCTCTCTCTCCCTCTCTCCCTTCCCTTCCCTTTTAAGATTTTAAAATAATAAAATCTTAAAAAAAAAAAAAAATTCTAAGACGGGCTGCTTATCCATTCAATCTAACATGAAGCGCTGAGTATGCCCATAGGCTGAAGGGAACAGGGTCTCTGGTGAAGCCTTAAAGTCTGGGATTATCCAAACCATAAATGATTGGATAAATCTGGATACATACAAATAAAACATCTCCATATGGAAAAATACTATAAGCAGTTTTAAAAATGCTGGTAAATTAGGAAATAATTTCTGTCAGCAGAGGGATAATCTTAATCTGTGAAGTACTATCAAAAATCATCAGCTCAGGGGAAAAGTGAAAGCTATAAACAGGCAATTCAGAAAAAAAATAATTGAAAAAAACATTTGGAAAGATTCCTAAATTTATAATTAAGTGCAAGTTAAAATAATAATAGAAAAATATTTAACCTTGGATTGGCAAAATTACCTTTGATAAAGAGGTGGTGAAGAGACATGGGTTGTTATTTGTAAACTTTTGGGAGGCATTTAGCATTATTTACCAAATTTTAAAACTGTACATATCCCCAGCAGTTCTATAGTTTTTTTTTTTTTTTTGACAAAAAGTAAATATATCAGTATAGATGGTTATTATATTAAAATATAGGAGACATGTTTCTCCATAGGCAACCAATTAAAATACCTTCATACAGCTACATATATATATATACACACACACATATGAAAAGAATGTTACGTGTTCGTTGATAATAACATGTATACTGAATGCTTATGTTTGAGCCAGAAGCTATTCTAAACACTGAGGATATAGCTGTAAACGAAAGGACCAGAATGTCTGTCTTTACAGGAGCTCACGTTGCGATAAGGGGAGATGGCAGCTGAAAAGCGCGACTACGATGCTCAATTAGTGTTATAACCGAGACAGAGTTGAGACACGCACACGCACAAGCGGTAGGTGTGTTTCGCTACGCACAGAAAATCTCTGGCAAGTACTAAAAGGAACTGCCTCTTGCGGGGAGTACTGGAGGTCTGGGGAAGCAACCTTCTCTTCCCGTGAAAGTGTTTGGGTTTTGTTCATCTGCCACAAGGAGTATCGCTTAGACGGGGGCAGGAGCGAAGGTAAAGAACACTCGTTCTTTAAAAACGAGTTTTAAAAATTGCTGGTAAACTCCAGCCAGCCTGAGGCTCAACTGCTTCTCTAGCAGTGGGCGCCCCGAGGAGCAGAGGTTCCGGCAGCGGGCGCCAGGCAGCGGGCGCCAGGCAGCGGGCGCCAGGCAGCGGGCGCCAGGCAGCGGGCGCCAGGCAGCGGGCGCCAGGCAGCGGGCGCCAGGCAGCGGGCGCGGGACTGGAACCAGGGGCTACGGAAGGGGGTGGAGCAATGAGCTCCTCTGACCACCCAACGTGTGGAAAGCCCTCTGTGGGGGTAACAGGATAAGGTAGAGAAGAAAACGACGCGCAGCGAGCGCGAGACCAGCCGGCTGCGTGGAGCCTCGTTCCATTTCCCCCGAGGGCGGCTCGGCGGACTGTGCCGCTCTGCGCCTGCGCAAAACCGCAGCGTTTGGCCGGCGTGGCCACGCGGGGGCGCCGTCACGTTCGGGTCGCTTTCCGGGGACCGGCGGGAGCCGGTTTGCTCTCCGCTTCCTAGTCGGGAACGTGAAAGAGAATCACTTCCTCTGACGGAGTTACGTCACTTCCCTTCAAAGTCGGTGTTTGGGTGGATGGTCCCCACGCGCGTTCAACATGCGCATCGAGAAGTGTTATTTCTGTTCGGGGCCCATATACCCTGGGCACGGCATGATGTTCGTCCGCAACGATTGCAAGGTGAGCTGGCCAAGGCCGGAGCGCGCCGGTGCCCTCCCGTGGCCTTGAGGCCTGGCCCGCTCGCCGCTCGGCCCCGCGGCCCGCGTTCGCCCGGTGAGAGAGGCTTTGCGGGAAGCTCCGGATTCGACACCCCGTTTGGGGACCTTTCCCAAGGGCGGCCGGAACGGAGCTGGTCCCAGGCTAGTCTTGGGCGAGGTTTGGCTGCGACAAGGGTCAGGAGCAGACCCAGCGGGGCTCAGCTAGGGAAGTGTGGCCGCTCTAGTGTGTGGGCCAAGTTTTTTGTTTTTTGTGTTTTTAGATTTTATTATTTTTAGGGAGAAGGGCAGGGAGGGAGGAAAAAAGGGAGAGAAACGTCAATGTATGGTTGCCTTTCACCTGCCTCCAGCTGGGGACCTGGCTGGAGACCTGGCGTTCAACCTGGTTATGTGCCCTGGCTGGGGAATTGAACCAGCCACCTTTCAGTTCTCAGGCGGTGCCTTTCCACTGAGCCACCAGCCAGGGCATGGGACAAGTTCTTCAAAGCAGAAAACTTTGTTGACCGCGTGCCCAGTCAAGTGCGGGTGCTAAGGTCCGGAGCAGAGAGATGAGTAAGCCGTGGGACTGTCCCCTGGTGTATAGAGGTGGTTAGAAATGTTGCATGTGGCTTAACAATAGACTTGTGTTATGAAGTTCCTGGAAGTGAGTTGGGGAGGGCCGTATATAAGAAGGCCCAGAAAGGAGATGACATTTATTTTGGGTTTTGAATTTTGCGTGAAAAGTGAGGAGAGGGCGTCCTAGGTGGAAGGAAAGTGACCAGTTTGAGCAAAGGCACAGAACTTAGCAGTTACATTTCTTTGTATTGTGGGTGGTGATAGAATCTTGGGGGAGGACTAGCGTAAGTACAAATGTTAAGACTACATACAAAAAGGTCAGTTTGCAAAACACAAAACTGTAAGGCCTGGCTGTGAAAGATTTTGTGAATGATGCATGGATTTTTCTTCTATCAAAATGAATCTCATTCCTCTGTTTTCTTTAACACATTGTTTCTTGGAATTTGACCTCTTTTACATTTGCTTCTGAATCACTGGGAACTTGTAAAAAAATTACAGATTTCTGGTTTCCTGTAGATTCATTGATGAAAAAATCACCTCTGGGAAGTGATTTTGACATGCTAAAGAATTATAGTTCCTGCTTTATTTCCTTGTTTTTCCGTTACAGATGGAAGGTACAGAGCTCATTAAATTAGGAGCAAGGGTCCTTGCTGAGTAGTGAGGGACCAAAGCTATGTTTGGAAATTGAAAGAGCATGTAGATTTTGAATATTTGCTTTCAGAAACATGATTAAAACATGTATAAAATGAATCATTGCCAAGTTGGAGTCAGAATCACAGTGGCATTAAGGCTTTGTAGGTGATCAATTTGGTCATCATAATTTTATGATATTTGATGCTTGTTAGCTGGGTGTTGATATTAGAACAGGTTGTGGGAGCTGCCTAGAGGTGAGTGTTGATCTGGCAAACTCATTGGAAGTTCGGGTTGATGAGGACGTCTGTGCTGCCAGCCAAAACAGTGAAGATGAGTGGATCCAGAACAAAATTAGTTGGGGGAATAAGGAGTGGAGGCCCTGAAGCACTAATGAAGAAGAAAAAGGGCAGGCATGCCTCAGAGGTATTGTAGGTCTGGATTCAGACCACCACAATAAACTGAGTCATAATCTTTTTGCTGTGAAGTGCAATAAAATGAGGTATGCCTGTGTCTCATCTTACATGTTGATGAATCTATGACAAATATTCCTAGTAGATCTATGAATACCTTATAAAACAAATCTATATCCAGTTTTAGTCCCTTTTTGAAACTATTTTGTGCAGGGATGGAAAGACCAAAGGAGATTTCAGAATGGTGCTTTTTAACCCCACAAGGTATATAGAAAGTGAATTTTGAGAATTATTCTGAAATGGGAAGTGATTTAAATAGATGACTTTTCATAAAACTATTCTTGATTCTAGATCATTATAAGGTTTTACTTTCTATAATAATGGTAATTTTTAACCTTATTTTCAGGGCCTTCAGCTTTCGATTGTGATGAGGCTTGATAGTCAAAATATAGTTCAGTTTCATTTTAATCTGACATGTCCACATTTCTCTAAATGGTGTTGTAAAGTGGAAGCAATTGTGAGTGAGAAACGTTATTTTTTAGCCTTCATGGTATATTTTGTCTGGTTAAGATAACAGCCTATGATAGAAAGTATTTTTAGTATTGACTTCTCACTATTTTAACTTTTTTTGTAGGTGTTCAGGTTCTGTAAATCCAAGTGTCATAAAAACTTTAAAAAGAAGCGTAATCCCCGAAAGGTCAGGTGGACTAAAGCCTTCCGTAAGGCAGCTGGTAAAGAACTTACTGTGGTGAGTATAGTTTTTACAGTTTCAAGATTTCAGGGGTTTTTTGGGGTGGGAGTGGAGCATGTGATTTAATTGTAACAAAGCTTAGTTTTATTTGGTTATGGTAATAATTTTCGCATAATCCTAAAATCTGTAAAACTAGAATTCTGAAAAGGAAAAAAATTTAATCCAGTTTGTAGAAGTGATTTTTCTTATTCTTAAAAAAACTAATTTTAGCTCGTGCAAAGAAAAAGGGAAATCATTTAAATGGATTGGGGTGAAGTTGGAAATTGCTACTTAGGGATTTTGAGAGGAAGTTAAGAAATTGATTAAAGGACTCCTGAACAGCAATGAGGGCTCAGGTGAGATTTGTAATGGACTCATTTATCAGTTTATAGATTTCTTGAGGAAGACTTTGTGTCTGAGAGCAGAGAAATGAGTTAGAAGCATTGAGGAGGAATAGTGGGGCTGAGGGAATTCCCTATGTGGGCCTCTGTCATCATACTGCTGCTATTCCTGAATTGGTCATAAGGATCCGGGGGAGCTTGTCCGCATTCATCCCGGCAAAGGGAGGCGTGAACGCTGCTGCACAGGCTACCCCTGAGGGAGGAAGAGCTTCAGACTCCCATCCCTGCATGACTCCCTCTTCCCCTAAACCCGTGACTTCTTTCCCGTCTCTCCATTCCTTAAGGATAGTATCTTAAGTAGTTGTGGGCTTTAACGCCAGAGATTTTTATTTTTAAAAATATTTTGTTTATTATTTTTAGAGAGATGGGAAGGGAGAGAGGCAGAAAGGGAGAGAAGCATTAATGTATGGTTGCCTTTCACCTGCCTCCGGCTTTGGATCTGGCCGGAGACCTGGCTTGTAATTTGGTTATGTGCTCTGACTGGGAATCGAACCAGCGACCTTTGGGGTCTCAGGCCAGAACCTTATCCACTGTGCCACCAGCCAGGGCCGACAGCAGAGATTTTCAATGAATGTAGTGAATGTATTTTGATAAGATGCAAGGCCAAGTTACAATTACTGCTACAAAAACAATTTTCAGTATGTAGGAGGAAACAAGCACCTCAAGTATAGGTGGCAACTGTATGAATGGAGCAAGGATGTCAGGCACAGTCATTTGCGGGTGACCTTGTTATTGTGGATGCCACTGTGATGTAAATGGGGTCATGCCTATGTATTATAGATGAAATAGCCAGATACAGAATTAGTGCTGTTCTATATGCCTATGGTAGGTAGATTTGAAGACTAAGAAATACCTGTAGTTTTTCTAAGAAATCTGTTGTTTTTCTAAAATTGTTTTGCATGTTTTAAGATAAATAGGATTATTAACTGTCAAAGCACCCACTACATTTAGAAGGGACCAGAGGAATTTTACGGCAAAGCTTATGCCACATAGAGTAGCATTGCGTTGAGTTGAAGATGTGTAGTTTCATACCTTTGTGCTGTAACACAAAGGTGTATAGGCCTTGCAGTGTATAAGCATGATAGAGACTTAGGTTGAACCATTGAAATTCTCAGTGTTTGGCTCTTTTGATCTATGAAAAATGGTAATTTCACATGGTTCAACCTAATACAAAGTTTTCTATGAGTCTCATCTTGGAAGGGGAAGTCAGGGAAGCTTTTTCAATTTGTTTATTATCCTCATGATTGTTATATGCTTCTTCTGAGGGATGGGGGTTGAGCTCTCCCCTCCCTTCCCTTGGAGAATCACCAGGATGTAGAGAAATGCTTTCAGTAGGCTGCCTTGTGCACCATGGTGTGAAAAGGAGAAAAGGGTTGAAAACTTGTATTGTGAATCACCTGGGAGGGAATCCTAACATGTCTTCCTAATTTGAAGCACTTAGAGAATACTTGTGAAAAGGAGAATAAATTTCAAGAAAGGGTTCCCTGATACCACTGTAAAAACCATATTTTCCCCTCTTACAGGATAATTCATTTGAATTTGAAAAACGTAGAAATGAACCTGTCAAATACCAGCGAGAGCTGTGGAATAAAACAAGTAAGTCACGAGGAAATGCCAGGAATTTTCAGGAGAGATGGATTTGGGATATTGCTGTAACTTTAATGTTGCTTTGTTGTTTAAATACTATGTTTTTTCTCCTTTTTATTGATTAGCTTTTATTCTATTATCCTCATTTTAATGCTGCTGTTGTATTTGAGTCTTTTGTGTAAGTTACTCAGAATCCCTTCCAAAAGTGGCTGATGTATCCAATATAAAAATAGTGTAATTATTTATTTGATATTATTTGAAGTGCTAACATATATAAAACATCAAAAAATCTGAAAAAGATAGAGGTGAATACTTTTTTTGGGTGGGTGTGGCATAGTTAAAATGCACACAACACCTAGAACACTTACAAGTTAAGATAATTTGGTTTAGGGATATAAGCAGTGTATTTTGTATACCTTATAAAATTTAATGCTTGGTTAAAATAAAAAAGAATAGCACTTAAGATAGTAGTTACAAATTTTCTTTCAGAATTTAAGTGCTCAACTTAATTAAAAACGAAGCCATAAGTTACTGAAATTAAAAGCAATAATATTCTTGTCTTTATTTTTTTCTGAAGTAGGCAGACTGACAGAAAACCCACATATAGTAAAATTTAGTTTCTTAAACCAGCTTGTAGATTTCACGTGTGTGTGCTCATGTGCGTGTTTGGGTTTGAGGTTCTTTGCCCTGCCTTTCCTTCCCCTGTGAAGTCTAGCCATTTTAGTCTTAGGTTGAGGGTGATGTACTCTGTTAACTAGAAGTGCCTAATGCTTAGAATTCCACAAACTTTATTAGTTTGCAATGGGTCACAAACAGGGCATTCCTTTTAATACCTTTTCCTTAGTCACAAGACTTCAGCGGAGAACTGAAGAGTTGTAGGCCCTTGTGGTGGCATTGATACCCTCTAAAGCATTTTCTGTCTGAACTGTGTGGGGAAATCAAAGTCCCATTATGGGATTACCTATTCCATGTAGCAGTAAGTATTCCGCCCCTTGGTATTTTCTTTTTTTTCTTTTTTTCTTTTTTAAAGATTTTATTTATTAATTACAGAGAGAGAGAGAGAGGAAAGGAGAGAGAGAGAGAAACATCAATGTATGATTGTCTTTCACCTGCCTCCAGCTACAGACCTGGCTGAGACCTGGCTTGCAACCTCGTTATGTTGCCCTGGCTGGGAATCGAACCAGCGACCTTTGGGTTCGCAGGCCAGTGCCTTATTCGCTGTGCCACCAGCCACAGCTCTTTTTTTTTTCTTTTAAAAAATTAAAAGAATTTTTAAAATTAGAAATGTTGTTTTGAAATTTTGTTTTGTAATGAAGAATTTTTCTGAAAAGCAGTTAGTTTTATTTTATTTATTTGGCAAGGAAGTAACACTTATTCAAACTCAAGGATTTCTGAAGAGATTAATAACTGCATAGAGTCCTGGCTGGTGGCTCAGTGGATAGGTGCCGGTCTGTGAATCCAAAGGTTGCCGGTTCAATTCCCAGCCAGGGCACATAACCAGGTTGCAAGCCAGGTCTCGCTGGAGGCAGGTGAAAGACATGTTTTAATGTCTTCATTAAAACAAAGAAAGAAAGAAAAAAATAACTGCATAGGATTTTTTTTTTTTTTTTTTTTTTTTTTACTTACTGTTTGATGTGAGAGTGAGAGCTTGCATGAGAAGGGGGATGAAGAGAGGGAAACATTGATTTGTTCCACTTATTTATGCATTCTTTCATTGCTTCTTGTGCATACCCTGACGGGGGATTGAACCTGCTTATTCAGGATGATACTCTGACCAACTGAGCTACCTAACCAGGGCCAGGGTTCTTTTTTTTATTGTGATAAAATTGCCATTATAACACTATGTTAGTTTCAGGTGTACAGTAGAATGATTTAATATTTGTATATATTGAGAAATGATCACAGCGGTAAGTCTAGTTAACATCTGTCACCTCACATAGTTACAAATTTTTCATAGGATTCTTAAATTTATTCCAAAAGACATTCTTGTAGGGACATTACTGGAAAGTCTTAACGTATTTGTAGACCCCAAAAAGTTGTATTTCATTTTGCCCTTTGTTTTCTCTGTTGTTACTAGTTGAAGATAGTAGTTCCAGATCACCCTGGCATATTTTATGACTGCTTTTATTTAGTGGTTATTTAAGCTTGATGTTGAAACTGAGGTATATACCTTATTTTAATCATATGTGGATATTCAGTTATGACCCTCCATGTTAACACGAATTTTTTTGTAGTTGATGCAATGAAGAGAGTTGAAGAGATCAAACAGAAACGGCAAGCTAAATTTATAATGAACAGGTATGTATAAATGTGTAGAGAAACTTTTGGAAAAATAATTACTATAGTACATTAGAGGCATTTGGTTTTTAATTTTACTTTTATTTTCATGTAACTTAGGAGTTACAAAAATGGCAAGCATTGTGTAAAGAACTCTTGCGTATTCTGTTAGCATTTTGCCACATTTACTTTAATCCTTTTCTCTGTGGTTGTCTGTTATAGAAAAGAAGCATGTGCCAATAGCTTTTTAGTTTCAGGATTGCTAAAGCATTACAGAAAAGGGGCCTAAATGTTTGAGAACAAGTCTATTAGTTTCTTTGGTTGTTGTTGAATGTCTTAAGAGTTTATGCTCTTGTAATTACTGAATGACTTTAAAAATTAGGTAAGAGAGACTGCTATTTGAGCAAAGAAGATACAGACACTAGAATAGATTTGTACTACATGGATATAATAGATATTGATCTTTGACATTTAGTTTCTCACTCCAATCTCATTCTTTCATTCACTCAGCAAGTACTAGATATTGAATCCCTATTTCATTTCCAGTTAGGCACTAGGGATACATCGAATGAACAAGTTTAGTGTAGAAATCCTATTTAAGTAATGAGGAGCTAGAAAATAATTGAGTTCCCACTCCTCTGTAAGGCTTATTTAATAAATTTTGTTCTTAAAAATTAAGAATGTCTAAATCTTTAGTAACTGAAATTTTGGCCTTACTGTTTTTACCCTAGGTTGAAGAAAAATAAAGAACTACAGAAAGCTCAGGACATCAAAGAAGTCAAGCAAAACATTCATCTCATTCGGGCTCCTTCTGCATGTAAGTGATGCATTGCATAGTCCTTCTCTGTTTCAAGTAGAAAGATAAACTAGATTTTTGTGGTTTATATAATTGGGTATCAGCCAGCTTCCTAAGGGTATTTTTTCACGTGAATATTGTTATAGCAGTACAATTGTGATATGACTTGGTTAAAAAATACAATTTATTCAGTGTATTTCCCAGTATCAGTCAACTGTTTATGTAGGGTATTCTCTCCCCTTCATAAAATCCAATTTTCTGTAAGGTATCTGTCTGGGTTGATCAAAATGAGTTGACTAGTAATTTAAAAGGTAATTTTGCTTTATAGCTGTTTTTATTAAGGGACGATGTTTTATGTTAGTGGTTCTTAGACTTTGGTCCGTATGGGAATTACGTGGGGAACTGAGCATAAATACAGAGGCTGAGGCCCTTTGAGTAGGGGCCTCTGTTCTTTAGTAGTTCTCCAGGCAATTCTGATACTACATTAAGTTTGAGAACTAGTTTTATATTAAATCCTTCTCTTTGTGCTTCTGTAACTTACTGGTAGTCACTCAATTGGGCAGTTGTCTGTGCCCATAGTTTCTTTCGAGAGGTGTGAGGAATCCAGTCTTTTACCTAGCTGGCACCAGGTACAATCTATTGTATAATTTACTTAGTATGAAGTTTGCTTACACAGAGAGAAAGTTTCTTGAGATTTAGTTGAAGACTTGATTCTTGAATGATTCCAAGCCTAAACCTTAGTAAAGGTTAGATTTGTGTTCAAGTTCTACCTTGGTTGCTTTTGTACCAAATTTTGTTAAAACAAAATATAATCCTGGAGCATTTGTTTCACATGTTTCAGGAAGGAACTGAACCATTGTTAATTTAAGTGTTTAGGTAACCTCTGAGGTGGGTGGGTAGTACAGTGTTTAGAGCAGGGACCATGGATCCATGAGGTCCAGGGTTCAAATATTGTCACTTTGATTTACTGGACGTACCAGCTGAGTGACTTTGGGCAAGTTCATCAGTCTCTATGTCTCAGCTGTTTGCAGCTTTAAAATGTTGTTATGAGAGTGAAATGAGCAAATATATGTAGAATGTTTACTTAATACATGGCATAAGACCTGTATAAATTTTTGACTATTGTTAAATATCTTAGAAATGACCAATGTTTTAAAACCTCCAAGATCCTTTATATAGTGTTGATGGGTTCTATTAGGTCACATTGAATTGATAAAAGTTTTTTTATTATTATTTTTAAAGGCAAAGGAAAGCAGCTGGAAGACAAAATGGTACAGAAACTACAGGAGGATGTGGACATGGAAGTTGTTTCTGACAATCTTACTGTTTAACCATTTCTATGGGCCCATTGGAAAATCTCCTGTTTGACTTGGACGTTTTAAGTTATTTGTTTATTTTTTACATAAGGTGACTCAGATGAAAAAGCGATTAAAGTGACAACTCTCCTACATTGCTACCTGCATAGCATTAGACAGCGTGGATGCTAGATTGCATCTCACTGTTAAACCTTCACCCAAAGATTTGTATAAATTATGAAAACTCTATAAATACAAAGTGAATCGTGGACATAAAATGATCATGCCATTTGGATAATGGCACCATTTATGTAATAACTAATGACAAAAATTTATGGCTAGTGATACATAAAATAAAAATTTTTGCAGTAAAAACATTCCCTTTATTAACATTATAGAAGGAGGAATCCATTTAAGGAACTAATCATCTATATAATAATTAGCCTCAAGTACTAATATCTTTTTGTTTTGATTTCAGTTATTTCATGTTTCGGTTTATTAACATTTTAGAAGAACATAATGGCCATACATATTTGAAGCCTAATTCCATTGGACTGCTTTTACCTGGTTTAGCTGATAGGATAGGCAGTTATGGCTATGCTCAATAGCATTTCTGAAATGGCACTTTGCTCTCTAATTTTCCCTTTGGAGAATATTATAACTTAAGATTCCTGGTAGAACAAGCCTTATTTTTCCAACTCAACAATGATTTAAAAACAGGAATCCAGAGCTTTGAAAAAAAAATTTTGTGCTCTTCCATTTTTTTTTTAAGATTTTTATTTACTATTTTTAGAGAGAGGGGAAGGGAGAGAGACATCAATGTGTGGTTGCCTTTCACCTGCCTCCAGCTACAAACCAGGCTGGAGACCTGGCTTGCAACCTGGTTATGTGCCCTGGCTGGGAATTGGACCAGTGACGTTTGGGTTGGCAGGTGGGCACCTTATCCTCTGTGCTACCAGCCAGTGTTTGTACTCTTCTTTTAAAAAGTTAATTTATTCTTGGGAAAATTGAATTTATGGGTAGACTGTCTATACATTATTTGCACATAAAATCATTTCTGTAGTAAATACATACTTATTTAAAGGTACTAAAGTATCAATTACTTGCAAGAATGTAACTTTACTCACATATGCTACTAAAGTAGGAGGTATATTTAAAGAAGAATATATACTGATCACTGATCAAGTGTTAAAAAACCTGAATTTCACTGTAGTTTTGCCGTTGTGTTCTTATTTGTAAAATGGGACTCATTTGTGAACAACATTATTGGTGTAATAATTAGGGGATTTTATTATATATACATATCAAAGACATTTGTAAAATTATTTGAAGTTTTCACTCCATACTGTATTCATGTTTGTTTTAATATAAACATGTTCAAAATTACATGCTATTAGGAAACAAGTTTCCAATCATGCTACTTAGGGAGCAACTTGCTATTGCATTGTGACCATTAATTTGGGGAGATTTAGCTAAAAGAAAGAGCTGACTTTGCATCTCAGGCTTAATATCGACAGTTGCCTCAACTGTCAGAATGGATTTCATAGTTATTCGAGACTTCATTCTCATAAACTGTATGTATTCAAATGCCAAAGTTTTATCCCCTGCAGCTATCACTGAGAAGAGTTGTCTCTTTAAAATGTTCCCTGGTAGTTGACATGGTACCATCCTTTTAGTGTACTATTTTTTACTTTGCCTGGTTGAGACCTTTGCTGGGTGGTTAGCATAACCCAAAAGCATAAACTTGTCTAGATACCCACTGTACAGAACTTGCATATAGCATACCGCGGAGGTACTGCAGGTTAGGTTTCGGACCACTGCAATAAAGCAAATCACAATCTTTTTGCTGATGAGGGGGCTTGCCTTTAGCTGATTAAAAATGCAACATGTGTGAAGAACAATAAAGCAAAGGACAATAAATTGAGGTCAGCCTCTAGTCTCTTATCTGCTTAAGGGAATACAGGACTGGAAATTATAGAAAAGCATATTGTCACACATACATTACAAAACCTTGGAAGAATACAGGTACAGGAAAAATTGTCACATTAAGAAAGCATCTTTTCTCCTAAGCATTTTGACTCAGGAGCTGTGCCCTTAAATATGACACTAAATGTACCAAATTAATAAAGGTAAAGCACTGAAAACAAAAACAAAAAAGTATCTATTTTCTTAGGAAAACCTAGGGAGATGTTTATCCTGTAGAAGGAAGTTTGAGAAGGTCTGGTATTTTACAGTATGTCATGAAGCAGACAGCATTATTCTTACTTTATAGATGGAAAAATCGGTGGTGGTGGTATAGGCAATACCTCTTTCTCACACGTAGAAAAGGAGGCTGTTTTCTCTTCATGTAACTTTGTCTCCATATGTGTAGAAGGGATTTATCCAAAACCTTAGAGATTCAGCCTTCACAAGTCCAGGTATTTGCTGTAAGAGATCACTATATAAGTTACTTGCTTGATATGTAAGCATGACTTGGTTTCTTCATCTGATAAACAGAGATGATAATATGTCCAACCTCCGTATTTTTTGTGAAATCCAGTTAATATTTGTAAGTCATTTTAAGGCCACCACCATAGTATGCTGGTGTTACAGTGTTAGCTCTTAGGATTAATTGTATATCCCCTACCCACCACCGTCCTTTAACTCATGTTTTCCAGACCAGGGGAAAGACATAAGACTTAATCACTCAGATTTATAGTGTATATTACAATATTGATGAAGACTACCTTGTAAAACTTAGCTGAGATAAAAGTGTTGAGAAGATAAGGGGAAAAATCAATACTAGAAAGCAACTGAATTTCAAAGGACATTGGAATTTTCCCAAATGCATATTCCTTTACTGATATATAGTAGACTTGAAAGGTAACACTCATGTTATTTTTTATTTAAGTCTATTTTATTGATTATTCTGTTACATTACCCAGTTGTTTTCTCTTCGTACCCCTCTGCCCAGTACCCACCATCCTTCCAATGGTCCCTTCCTCCTCCCTTAGTTCATGTCCATGGGTCATTCATGAAGTTCTTGGGCTTTACCGTTCCTATACAATTCTTAAAGTCTCCCTTGTCTATTTTGTTCCTACCAATTACCTTCTTGATCCCTGCACAGTTTCCCTCTTTCTTCCCCTCCCCCCTCCCAGCTAGTAACTATCCAAATTATCCCCATATCTATGATTTTTCACCAGTTTTGGTTGTTTGCTTAGTTTGTTTTCATTTTTATTTTTTAGATTCAATTGTTGGTAGTTGTATCATTTTAATATTCATAGTTTTGATCTTTTTCTTAAATAAGTCCCTTTAACATTTCGTGTAATAATGGCTTGGTGATGATGAACTAGTTTAGCTTTGCCTTGCCTGGGAAGCACTTTGTCCTTCGATTCAAAATGATAGCTTTGCTGGATAGAGTAATCTAGATTGTAGGTCCTTGCTTTCCATCACTTTGAATACTTGCCCAGTCCCTTCTTGTCTGCAAGGTTTCTTTTGAGGAATTAGCTGACAGCCTACTATGGGAACTCCTTTGTAGGTAACTGCTTTTCTGTTGCTTTAAAAATTCTATCTTTAACCTTTGGCATTTTAATTATGATGTGTCTTGGTGTGGTCCTCTTTGGGTCCAACTTGTTTGGGGCTCTCTCTGCTTCCTGGGCTTGTATGTCTATTTCCTTCACCAAATTTGGGAAGTTTTCCTTTATTATTTTTTCACACAAGTTTCAATTTCTTGCTCTTTCTCTTCTCCTGGCACTCCTATGATTCGGATGTTGGCACACTTAAAGTCATTCCAAAGATTTCTAAGCCTCTTGCTTGTTTTTTTTTTTTCAATTCTTGTTTTCACTTTCTGGGCTGGTTAACTGTTTATTTCTTCCTTCTGTTCCAAATTGTTGATTTCAAGCCTGTTTTCCTTCTTTTTACCATTGGTTTTGTGTGTATTTTTCTTTGTTTCACTCGACCTAGCCTTCACTTTTCCCTTATGTGTTTACCGTATTCAAGCATATCTGTCAAGCCTGTGAGCATCTTTATTACCAGCATTTTAAAAGGTACATGTGTCAGGGTGGCTATTTCTTTGTCACTTAGGTCAGTCACTGGGACCATAATTTGTTCCCTTTTTTGAGTTATTTTTCAGTTTCTGCATCTTGACAGGCTCCGGTGTGCTGTTTTGTAGGTAGAGCTGTTGCACGTGTAAATTGTTAAGGGCAGAGCTTTAGGTATTTGTCTGTGCAGGGTGACCCGTTTTACCAGGTTGTGGTGGCATATGTAGAGGAGAGGTCTGAGACGGACCTATGCTGCTTGCTTAGCGCTTGCCGCCTTTTCAGGTACTTTTCCTGCTTCCCGTATGGGGCTAGCTCCTCTAGTTTCGTGGTTCCCCGAGTGGGTGGATTTGGACAGTGGGGCTTCTAAACAGGCTCTTCAATTAGACTGATAGTTCCTCCGCCCCAACCCCCACTGGTTTTCACAGTCAGAAGCAGTGTGGCTTAATTTTCTCTCCTGGTGCTGGGACCGTGTACTGTGATGCACCAGAACCGTGGTCTGGTACTAGGAGCATTCAGTAGGTGTTCTTACTGTGATTTCTCTTTTCACCGGCTGACCCCTGGCTGACCCTGGCGCTCTCCTGCCTGTACCGCCAGCTCTCACAGCTGCACCACCAGCCCACATGGGTAATCTGCTCACCAAGCTGCTTCCTCCTTGTCCCAGCTCTGCCCCTTCTACCTGTCTGGACAAGTATTTCTTCCTTCTATTTTTTCTTTGTTGGACTTCCATGCAGTTTGACATTCTGGGATTTCTGGATGTCTAGTTTTGAGGTAGATGTATCTTTCTGGTTAGGGTGGGTGACACAGTGCGTCTATCTGTGCCTCCATCTTGGATCTCACTTTTTTTTCCTCCAATCCTTGTTTTTCTTTCTAGTCCAGGTGTGTGTTTCTCCCTTTTGTTCCAAATTATTGACTTAAATCCTGGCTTCCTTCCCATCACTGTTGGGTCCCTGTATATTTTTCTTTATTAAACTTTGGATAATCTTTATTTTGGGACTGTACTCAATCATTTCTCTGAGCATCCTGATCACTAGTATTTTGAACTCTGCATCTGGTAGGTAGGCTATCTCCATTTAGTTTAGTTGTTTTTCTGGGGTTTTGTTCTGTTCTGTCATTTGGGACATACTTATTTGCCTCCTCAATTTGGCAATCTCCTTATGTTCGTTTTTGTGTATTTGTAGAGCTCCTTTGACTGTGTCGGTAGTGTGGCTTGAAGTAGTAGGTGTGCTATAGGGTCCAGTGGTACAGCCTCCCCTACCACCCAGGTTGGTTACTCGAGGTGCACCCTTGTGTCGACTGAGTACACCCTCCTCTTGTAGTTGAGCCTTGGTGGTTGTTGGCAGATCAATGGGAGGGATTTACCCAGGCCATCAGCTGCAAGGACTGGCTGTAACCACCAACCATCAACCTTTGTGGAGGGTCAGCTATGTAGGGCCCAGATGGTGGTGCTCCCATGTGCTCTGTAGCTGCCCACTGAGTGTGCTGGTCCTGGGGTTTCCTGTGTGGTGTAGGCCAAGGTTAGGCTCCACCTAACCTTGTTTTGTCCAGGGCCACCCTGTCTGAGCTACAAAGCAATCTGAGATGTTGCTACTTGTGCTGGGCTTGAAGATTCCCAGGTGAAGCCAAGCTGTGAATCTAGGCTGCTGCTGCTAGCTAGTGCTGGGTCTGGGGCTCACTGAGGCAGCTGTTGCTTATTTGAGTGGATTTAGGCAGTTCGGAAGCAAAAATCAAGACAAGCTATTCATACGGAAAGCAGCTTGGCTGGGTCTGTAAATTGGGTTAAATTGAGTGGGGTGGGGTCTCTGGGGATCTTCAAGATGGGTCAGATAGAGCTAGCCCAGCTGATACGGCACCAGCTTGTTGGCTCTGTAGGGGCAGGGTTTAGAAAAGAGAATGGCTTCTGCTGGTCTTGATACCAGGCACTTCCGTTTCTCCCTGTGAACTACTGGTGCCTTTTAACTTGCTACCTCGGTGCTGGAGCTCAGAGGGAATGAGTCTGCATAGGTGAGTCTGTGTGTGAGTTCTTTAAGAGGAACTGCTTGGCACTCCAGAAGTTTCTTCCACCTATTCAATCCCCACTGATTTTTGCAGCCAGATGTGGGGAGTTATCTGCCTGGCATTGGAACCTTGGGATGGGGGACCTAGTGTGGGGCTGGGACACCTTGCTCCTGGGATATCCTTCCTACCCACTTCAATGGATGTGGTCTCTTTAATTCTATGGTTGTCAGACTTCCATTCAACACTATACCTGATGGTTCTGAGTGATGGTTCTATATTTTAATTGCAATTTTGATGTGGTGTGAAGTAGTAAGCCATGTTTGCCTATGCTGCCCATCTTAGGTGATCTTGGTAACACAGTTTGCTATTCATGTCTTTTTTTTTTTAAATTTAATTGTATTACATCCATCGCTGTTCATATCTTTTTTTTTTATTGTTGTTGTATTACATCCATCCCCTTTTTGCTCCCCTCTGTCCCCCTCCCCACCCACTCATTCCCCCCAAAGTCAATCCCACCTGTTGTCCATGTCCATGGTTCCTTTATGTTCATGTCTTTATACTGTCAGCCATGTTAATTTAATCATTTTTGTATCTGTTGATGAATTTCTTTTTATAGGAAAAATTACCTTTATCTAAGTGATATATTCTATTTTCGGAATGTAAGCAGCTCTATCTTCTGGTGCCATGGAGTAAGCCTCTGCTTGAACATTCTCCCTGGGTTTTGAATGTTTTTAAAAGATTTATTTTCCAATTGCAGTTGGCACACAATATTATTTTAGTTTCAGGCATATAATACCATGATTAGACATTTATATACCCTATGAAATGATCCCTCTAGTAAGCCTAGTACCCATCTTACACCATAGATAGTTATTACAATATTATTGCCTATATTCCCTTTCTGGTACTTTTTGTTCCCAAGGTTTGAATGCTGATTGGATCTATCATGTGGGGGTTGGAGATGATGTTTCTGCTACATTCTCTTCCTTGGGTTACCAGTTACCTGATCTGATTCTCTAGCCTCCCATTGGTTCTGTGTCCTTCTCACCTCCATGATCCTGCCAATAAATTCCTTTTGCCAAAGTTTATAACAAAAGTCTTGACTGGTGAACATCCCTGTTCTCTCTAGCAAACCCAGGCAACCCATTTCTATAATCTAAGCACAGAGGGACTTTCTGTCTTATGCCAGGCACATGCTACGTACTTGGTGCATGGAAGGTGCTCAATAAATGTGACTAAATGGAATATTAATGTGTTTTTTAATTGTTCAAGAAAAGTCTCTATTTGCTGCAATAATAGATTTGATTTGACTTTGGAATCTTGAGCACACTTTAATTAACTTTTCTTTATCCATGGATATCATCATGTTTTCAATCTTAGCTTCAACAGCCTCTTTATTGGAATAAGGTTGTTATTAAATTCTCTCTCACAAATGCTCCGTACATAATAGTCTAAAGGCTTTGCATCTGGTGAACTAGGTGGCCAGATTTCCTTTGACCAGAATTCAGGAACATTGGCATTGAGAAATTCTTGCACCTTTTTGGCATTATGTGCTGGTGCACCATCTTGTTGGAAGAGAAAATGACATCCATTTGGAACCTGCTTCATCCATGGTACTACTTCTCTCAAAATGTCAAGGTAAGCATTCTGGATCTTCATTGATGATCTCCTGGATTGTGTGTACAATATCTGAACTTGTGTGATACCTTGTGCATTTTTCTTGTTGGTGTGGTAACATCAGGGTCAGCATCATACACCTTTGTGTTGTAAACTGTAGTGCATAAAGGGATGTTATTGAAGTCCACAATTTCCTTAGCAGTTTGCCCTGCACGCAGTCCAGGAATTATGGTTGCTCTAACATTGTATTCCTTTTCCATGATGGTTGCTCTCAGAATGTAATACTTTATTACTTTATATCTGAAATAATGATGTTAAATCATGATCTTAGAAACATAGTCTTTCAAAATAAGAAGCACATGAAATAAGGAGATGCAAAGTTACTGCCAATTGATCACACCCCGTATACTGTATTTCAGGGGACACAGAGTCTAATAATAGAAGTAAAAACAATTAAGCGGGAAGAATCTATTAAAACAGTACTGCTTCAAAGCAATGTTAACTAACCCCAAAACACAGGGGACTGGCCCCTTTGTATTTTAAAAACTGTTTTTCGAATGCCAGCTTTTAAATACTCGCTTTGTATAGTACTCATCCAGTAAAGTATATATACATTTGGTTTGATGCCAAGCCATGGACACTTAGGAGTAACCCATGGAAAGTATGATACCATTCTAGTCAGTGAGCTACCCCGCACAGTTTTTTTCTATCTTAATGATAATGTCACATATTTCCTTTTCTGATATTTAGAAATGCAGTGTTGGCAGAGTGCACCTGAGGATACAAGAAAAAAATTGTAACTGGTGATGGATGTTAACTAGAATATTGTGATTACCCATTTTGCAATATATACAGATCAAATGATTTTGTAAATTTGCAACTACTAACTAATATAATTTTAGGTGCCAATTATATCACTTTAACATATTGCCAAAAGTATTCCAATGGTATATTGCAATGGAATAGAAAACACTATTCTAAAATTTGTACAAAACCACATAGAACTGGAATAGCCAAAGCAATGTTGAACAAGAAGAGCAAAGCTGGAAGCACCATGCTTAGATTTTAAACTATAATGTAAAATCACAGTAATCAAAAAAGTAATATATATAAGATTAATAGAACAATAGAAATGGAACAACTCAGAAATATACACCCATGTATATATGCCAATTAATTTTCAACAAATGAGTCAAGGATATATAGTGGGGAAATGTAGTCTCTGATAAACCCTTGGGAAACTAGATTGCCTTGTGCAAAAGAATAAAACTGGACCCCTAAAATCAAAAATCAATTCAAAACAGATTAAAAACTTTTCAGCATAAGACCTGGAACCATAAAATTAAAAGAAAACAGTGAGTAAGCTCCTGAACAGTGCTCTTGACACAAAGATTTAAAAATGTGATGCCAAAAACAGGCAATAAGTCAAAATTCAACAAATGGAACTACATCAAACCAAAAAGCTTGTTCTCAGCGAAGGAAACCATCAACAAAATGAAAAGGCAACCTATGGAACGGGAGGAACTGTTTGCAAACCACATATCTGAGAACTTACACAACTCAATTGCCAATTTAAAAATGGGCAAAAACTCTGAAGAGACATTTTTCCAAAGATAACATATGAATGGTCAGCAGGTATATGAAAAGCTGCTTAGCATTATTACTCATCAGAAACATAAAACCATAATGAGATATCATTTCATACCTGTTAGGATGGTTACTAGGAAAGAGAAGAAATATAAATGTTGGTGAGGATGTGGAAAAAAAGCGACATTTGTACAATGTTGCTGGGAATGTAAATTAGTACAGCCACGATGGAAAACAATGTGGAGGTTCCTCAAGAAATTAAACATCAAACTATTATTTTCTAGCAATCTCAAGTTTCATTATCTAGAAAGATGTCTGTACTCCCATTTTAACTGCAGCTTACTCAAAATATACAAGGTATAGAAACAACATACAGATCGTGTCATAGAAATGTGCCCTTTAAATCTATATGAACTTATTAACCAATATCACCCCAATAAATTTAATTAAAAATAGAAACAATCTAAATGTTGATAAATAAAGAAAATGTATATATACGTAGCATAAAATGAAGTATTGCTTAGCTTTAAAAAGAAAGGAAATTCTGTTATTTGTGAGAACATGGATGAACCTTGAGGGCTTAGAACCTGCTAAATGAAATGAGCCAGACAAGAGAAAAGGTAAATACGGCACAGTATCACCCATATGTAGAATCTTAAAAAAAAAAGTTGAGGGGTGAAACTTAGAAACAGTAGAGTGGCTTCCAAGAGTGGATGGTATCCCTTTCAGTTATAAAGTGACTATAGTTGATAACTACTATATAATTGAAATTTATTAGGAGTATGAGGTGGGGTGGGTCCAGAAAAAACCCAGAATTATCTTTTGGCTCCTTGTAGCACAGGCTTCCCCTGCTAGGTGAGTGTTCTAGGCACCCGTCTGTATCTGTACCTGCTGGTGGTGAGAGATTGCATTCAGAATTTTTTTGAAGACTCAACATGTTTGCCCATTTCAGGGTGAGTGATTTACGAGTGCACCTGCCCACACAGCACTGAGTGTTCAGCAGTTTTGGACCAAAACTTGCGGCGCCACCCTCCCTATCCACCCAATCTCACCCCAAGTGACTTTTTTTGTTTGTTTGTTTCCCTGGATGAAAAAAGTCCTCAAAGGGACACATGTTGCCGATGTGAAAGAGGTGAAATAAAAAACAGCAGAAGCACTAAAAGGCATAAAAATCAACAAGTTCAAAAACTGTTTTGAACAGTGGAAAAAATGCCTCAATAGGTGTATTGCATCAAATGGAGAGTTATTTGAAGGTGACTGGAGTTTAAATTCTGTCTTTTTGGGGTTCCCCCTTGTAGAGCTTAAATGTTGTCAGTAGAACAGGCAAGTATGTGAGATGATGGATGTGTAGATGTGTTCGTTAACTTGATGGGGCAAGTCCTTTCACATTGTGTAGATATGTCAAATCTTCACATTGTACACTTTCAATTTCTTACAATTCTGTTCAGCAATTATAACTCAAGAAAGCGGAAAATGTTAACGGGGGATTCTAACATGTTTCCAGGATTGAGGACTACCACCTGTACCATCTAGAATTTCTCAGTATAGACAGTTAATGCAAAGGTGTTTTTTTTTTTTTTTTTTTTTTATGTCTTTGTTTTATAATTAATATATTTTATTTACTTTGCTATTACAGTTGTCCCAATTTTCCCTCTTTTGCCCCTCCACCCAGTACCCCATTTCCTCCAGCAATGCCCCACTTAGTTCATGTCCATGGGTCATGCATATAAGTTCTTTGGCTTCTCTTTCCTTTGTTCTTCTTAATGAACCTCTGTCTATTCTGTAACCACCAATGTACACACTTTTTTCCCTTTCACACCCAGGCAATTCACCATTTAATTACTGCCTTCTGTCAGTTTCTCAAATCATATTAACACAAGGTTTTCTTTTCATTATTCCAAAATGCCTATGTTAATTCATTTGTTTAAAGAATTACTCTTTTAAGTAATATGAGTTGCAATATTACCAAACACATGCAAAAATACATTTACACCCATACATATTTTTACACATATTTAAAGTACATTCTGGATTTTGAAGAGTTAATATAAAAAATTTTAAATATGCCAATAGCTTACATAATTATTGCATGTTAAATCATAGTATTTTAGATATATTGTAGCAAGATTAAGCAGTTTTTTCTTCTTTAATATTTATTTTACTTTGGAATGCTATTTTTGCGAAATGTATCACAGAAATGGTGTATTGCAGGATCCACTTTTGTGAAAGTTGTCCTAGAGACAGTGCCAAACCCATGGTAAAAAATGAATTTGGTTTTTGAGTCAGATCCTCCTCCTTCCAATAAATCAACCCACTGGAACTACAACTTACTCTTTTTGTAGTTTTCCATCTTAAATAGTGGATTTATTTATTTATTTAGGCTGTGCACAGGTCTTACTTCTTTCAATACCCTCTGTTTTTCCTCTACATGTGTTTTACAAGTTGAAGCCTTCAGAAATAATGGCACTTGCAGTGCTTAGCTTGTCCCCAGAGTAGAAATTATTATGTCTACTAAGTTGAGGTAAAAAATATAAAATCCCTAGGATTTAAATAATTTTGTGGAATAATATTCTAGCTATTTTTTAAACTTGTGGTTGACTTCCTATGTGGTCCTATACTAACACCTGAACTATTTAAGAGTCTGTTGAGGTAGAGATTAGGTATGTGCACATTTCAATAATAAAGTTTACTATAGCATTAATTTCTTTTCCCAAGTATCCCCAGTTTGGGGGCCTTCATAACTGGAAGTGTATATTTCCATGATTTATTTGAAAGGAATCTCATCTAATTTACATGCTATATGAGAATATATATTGTCTATGTACACAAATTAGATAGTTTAGTAGTTTGCAAATTCCATCCAAATTGATTTTCATTCTTTTCTAATCTAAAGATTGACTGATTTCACAACACACCAACAACCAGTTGGTTGCTATTTAAAACATAAATTGCTAACAAAATCTATATATTACACACCCACAAATAAGCACATATTTTGTAACAGTGAATAAGAAAGATAGCATGTCTTCTATGTAATGTACATCCACATTTTCTTAGGTTTTTCTTCTTCCTTAACTGTATTTGATTTTTCTGAGTTATTGCAAGTAACCCGATTTTCCCATATTGTGAAATTATTCCAATCTAAGAAAACTTAACCTGCAGTAATACAGATATAAGTCATATATAAAATTGTACCTTATTTAGTAAAATCTACTTACAACAAGATTACTTTAAAGCATTCATAAATTAAAGTTGGTTCTTATCCATTCAGCTGCCCTATGTCTTTTGATTGGTGCATTTAATCCATTTACCTTTGTACCTGTGTTTCTGTCTATCTTTCTGTTTCTTCATCTTCTTAAAGCAGACCCTTTAGCATCTTTTGCAATGCTTGTTTAGTGGAGATGTATTCTTTTAGACTTGTTTTGTCTAAAACTCCTTAGAGTTTAGAAATAAGGGAAGCTCCTATTTCACCTTCCATTTTGAATGAGAGCCTTGCTGGGTAAAGTATTCTTGGTTGCAGGCATTTGTTTTTCATTGCTTGAAATATTTTTTGCCATTCCCTTCTGGCTTGTTGTGTTTCTGCTGAGAAATCAACTGATAACCTTATGGGAGCCCCCTTGTATGTTATTAGCTGTTTCTCTCTTGCTGCTTTTAGGATTCTCTCCTTGTCTTTGAAATTTGCCATTTTCATGATGATGTGTCTTGGAGTGGGCCTGTTTGGGTTCATCTTCTTTGGGACTCTCTGTGCTTCCTGACATTGCATGACTTTTATGATTTTTTCTCTCCTCAAGTTAGGGAAGTTTTCTGTTATTACTTTTCCAAAGAGGTTTTCTATCCCTTCCTTCTCTTCTTCTCCTGCTGGTATGCCTATTATATGGGCGTTATTACACTTCATGTTGTCCTGCAGCTCTCTTAAAACCTCTTCATTTTTTTTCCAGTTTTTATTCATTTTGTTGCACTGCCTGAGAATCTTTTTCTACATTGACATCCAGCTCGCTGATCCAATCCTCTGCTTTCTCTAGCCTGCTTTTGATTCCTTTTACTGTGTTCTTCATTTCCTCCTGGCTCTTATTGATGATTTCTATGTTCTTTTTTAATGCTGGTGTAGTTTTCAGTAAGTTCCTTGTAGTTCCCTGGAGTTGTTTGTAGTTTTCTTTTAACTCATTGAGCTCATTGAGCTTCCCTATCATCATTATTTTGAATTCCATGTCTGAGTGTGTGCTTGCCTCTATTTCATTTTGCACTCTTCCTGGGGATTCCTCCTTTCCATTTGCTGAGGGTTTATTTCTTTGTCTCCCCATTTTAGGTGGCTCTTGTTTGTTTCTGCTTCTTGGATTGGTCTGCTTTGACTTACTGTCTTAGTGGTGTCACCTTCTGTGGTGTAGAGGTGCACTTTTTTTACTTCCTGGACTTGTGCTTGGTGACGTCAGCTCATGTCCCAGTCTGGGCCTAGTCAGCCAGTTGGAGACTAAGAGATCCACTGTTTTTGTCTGTCTCCTTTAGTTGTTAATTCAATCATTCTATGCAAAGGTGTTTTTAAAGAGTGCCTTTTCAAAAGGAGTTTTACTAAACACTCTTGTTTTTGTTATGTTATCAAGAGGCTCAGTACAATAATGGAAGCATGTTTATATAACTTCGGCTGCAGTTACGTAATTATCCAAGCACCTAATGACTTCAGCCTGTTTGCTAACTGAATGTTTCTTGAGTTTTAAAACAATTAGGGTACAAAATAATTATTTCTATTCTTTATTGGAGTCCATTTGGAACAATGTGACCTTGGAATTAGCAGTGAGGGTGGCATGTTTCATTTGCCAGGATCTGCATATTTCATTTTCTTTAATTCTCCTGGTTATGAACAGCCTGGCTAGGACTCTTTTAATCTTAAATGTGGCACTCACCTTATTCTTGCCTTCCATTTGTGCTCCTGTCTTGGTGTACCTTATCAAAAATATAAAACTCATTTACCTTTAAAGAGACATTAACAGCATGAATGTGAATGGAAGGAGTTAGAGTTTTTATTCCAAGAGAAGTTTAGGGCACCATGTGTGGGTGGACAGAGCTGAAAGATGAAATGTTACTTGAAGCATTTTTATACCTTTGTTATAACCAGACTTGTATTTTCCCCAGGGCTTTGGGGTTCATGGTCCATTAAATAGACATGAACAGGTAGACATGAACAGCGCATTAATGCAGATAAACTATTTTATCTCTCTTTGGAATATATCCATCACAAACACAAATGTTTAGTCAAAGAGGCATCCTACAATTTTGTCATCTTGCCATAAAAATATTCAAAGATATCACTTTCTATCTTTATAATTTTCTTCCCAGGAAGGAAGCTGTATGTACAGTCATGAGGGCAGTAAATAGGTATTAGCTTCTAAAGAAGCAACGAAGCTAGGGAAATTCAAGAAATAACTCATCACTTCTTTTCCTCCACCTAGATTCATTTAAGCTGTAAACTTTAAACTCTGAGTGCTCAGGTCTTGGACTTTTAATCTGTCTCTTAATACCCTTCTTTCTTCTTTGAAATAAAAATGCATTTATCACCTATTTATGACTTTGGGTCCAACCTCAAATGTGCTCTTTTTGTGTAAGTTCCAAAACTAGTGATTTTCAAGGCTTGAAATTTTAACTGCCAGTCTTTCACTAATCCAGTCAACTATTTAACAAATGCTGAGGTGCTGCTATGTGCCGGGCATTGTTCTAGATGCCATGTGGATGTTGCAGACAAGGACAGATGACACCCAATCCTGTACCCTAGAAGCAGGGTGGAAGAGAACATCCCAGGCAGAGGCTGACACCAACCTCAAACAGAAAATGATGCAATGATGTGTCCATTGTTGTAAAATAAAATGACATTAAAAACCCAAAATATCATGCTAAATGAAATAATTCAGAAAAAGGAACCATATGTATTCACTCATATGGGGAATATAAAACTGAAAGCAATAAATGAACAAAAAAACAAAAACTCATAGACACAGACAACAGTATACAGATCATGTATCACAGAAATGTAACTTGAAACCTATATAATCTTATTAACCAATGTCACCCTAATACATTTAATTTAAAAGAAACAAAATTAACCTTTACTTAGAAATATATTCTAAGGAAATGATCATGTGCCCAAATACATATGTATAAGGATCTTCATCATATTTTAGCATAACACTGAAAACCAAGATTGGTTAAATAAGTTGTAGTACTTAATATGGTGGACTATTCTGAATTCATTAAAAAGAATGCTGCAGAAATGTTTCTAATTACATAGAGAGCCCTGGCTGGTGTCACAGTGGATAAGGTCCCAGCCTGTGAACCCAAAGGTCACTGGTTCGATTCCTAGCCGGGGCATATAACCAGGTTGCAAGCCAGGTCTCCAGTCAGGTCCGTAGCTGGAGGCAGGTAAAAGGCAACCATACATTGATGTCTCTCTCCCTCTCTGCCTCTCTCCCTTCCTCTCTCTCTGGAAATAATAAATGAAATCTTTAAAAAATTACATAGAAAAATGCTTTCAACATTATTAAATAGACATTGCTAGTTTTAAAACTGTATGATATGACTTTTCTAATAAAAAACAATGGTTCTTAACTGGCGTGTATTTATCTCTCAGGGACATTTGGCCGTGATCAGAGAAACTTTTGGCTGTTCAGTGGGCTGGTGCTTTTAGATTCTAGTGAGTAAAGACCAGGGACCCTGATGGACGTCCTGCGATGCAAAGGTCCATCTCCACCACAATTAATGTGGTCCAAAATATCAATAGTGCCAAAGTTGAAAAACTGCTCTTAAGTGATTATGTGCAGCTCTGAAAGAACAAATGTCTTTAGCGTAATTAGTGTAGTGGATGATTTTTAGCGTAATTTTTCTTGGCGTGTTTATTTGGATTTGCTTTAAATGGGAAGTATCGACTTTGTAATTAAAAAACAAAAAGAAACTATTAACAAAAGTGGTGCTAAAGTTTGGACTTGTCAGCCTCCTAGTGATCCCCCCCCCCCCCCCGCCCCCCTAACAAGTTCAGGGAGTTTTATCTTTTCCTCCTGTTCTCCTGGTCTCACACCTGATGATTGCCTGTCTCTGTGACGGATCTGGTTCTGGCATCAACATGGCTTGATGTACTTGTCTGCTTAGTAATGAGCTAATATCCATCCAGGGAAGCCATTTGGTCTACGTTTTGAGAAGCGTGGTCTCAGATGTCAGTGGACTTTATTCTCAGGAAGTCAGAAGACCTTCCGTCCCTCAGCACACTGAATGAAGGTCATCTCCTGAGAAGCCGGGAGAAATTGTCCCATTTGGGGGTCAAAATATTGTGGTTTATAAGGGCTTGTAAGGGCTTGTAAGGGCTTGCTAATTTGGCTACCTCTTTTTAAAGCCACCACAGAAATAAAGATTAGCCATAAAATACTTTTAATGAGCTCCTGAGTTTTATCTTCAGGAACTCAGGGCCAGCAGCACTCTGCTGGTTTGTGGAATGTGATTGTGGTCTCTGCGGAAACATTTTCAGGAGTTCTACTACTTTAAAAGTGCATGGTTTATTCATCAGGAATTAATCATCTTCATTCTCCGATTAAAAGTCCCATCACCTTGGTAGGACAAGTATTGTCAACTGGGCAATGCAAATTATGTTTTCTCTTTCACTGGACCCCTCATTTTTCTAAGTAGAATTTGCATATTGTATTACAGAAGGGCTTGAAATTAATGGGTATTCTTATAACATACACACTTATTGGGGCCCATGATTGTGGGTGCACTCTATTTGATTACATCAAATGTTCTCCCCCACCAAATAAAGAGTGCAATTAATTTATCAGTAGCTGGTTTTTTTCCATGCGTAAGTGCCAGTTTGTGATGAGTCCATCAACATTTGCACATTAATTTATTTCCCATTTAGTCAGTGTTTAAATTGAACTGGGATCAGGCAGAACAGAATACATGGTTTTGCACAATTATAACAGAGCAAACAGAAATAGTCATAGGAGTTTGGCATTAGAATCCTTGCTGCAGAAGCACAGATGAATTAGGAGATGTTGATAAAAAATATCTCCAGGAATAAATCCTTTCTAAGCACTACAGTAAATTCCCTATGCCTGTATGACAGTCAACTTTGCATTAATTACTTTAACTTTTCTAATGCTGTATGCAGCTCTGAGTGGAAATCCTACAAATGGAGCAAACTATGGAGGCACATCTTGTCATGCGCCATTAACTTAAATTATTAGGTTGTTCAGGAAGGCATTTCTTCCCAGCCTTGTCCAGGTGGAAGGTTTGATATTTAATAGCTGTCCCTCTGTGCATCTCTAACTTTTTCAAGCCAGTGCTGGTGAAGTACAGGTTTCCCTTGTGGGAAGACAAGCTACCTTGGAAAACTGATTTTAGATGGGCAATTGTCCAGGAACTCTTGGTTAGAAATTTCACTTGCTGATTTTGCTTCCACCAAATTACTAAGAGAGAGGCTGAGTAAGTGGTGCTTTTCAGGCAAAGGACTTTCTGACTAGTTACTTGTTAACCACCTAAATTTTTGTCTTAGGATTTTTTCTCTCCTCCTCCTTAATAAAACATTACATATTTACATATACTGTTGAATTTTCTTCTTCCACACTGTCACCTGATTTTCCTCCTTCCATCCCCAGAGAACCACTATTTCTAAAGTGGATGTCTCTTTCCAAGCATGTTTTTTTTTTTTTTTTTTTTTAAACTTTTACTCCATCAGTCTATATCCACAGATGTGTATTCATTATTTTATATGTATTTAAACTTAAAAATAATCCTCACCAGAGGATATGATTTATTGTTGGGGGTATGGGGACAGAGAGGGAAGCATTGATGTGAGAGGGAAACATTAATTAGTTACTTTGATCAGCTGTCTCCTGTATGTGCTTTGACTGGGAATTGAACCTGCAACCTTTTGGTGTACAGGACAATGCTCCAACCAAATAAGCCACCTGCCAGAGCTGTATTTAAACTTTTAACAAATGATCTCATATTAAAGGTATCCTGTGTATTACATTTTTTATATTAAACATTTATCCATGTAGTACACACATGTAGATCTAGTTTCTTCATTTAAATGATGCTACAATATTCCCTCCTGGGGCTGTACCACAATTCATTATTCTACATTTGTTTAATTTTTCACTATTACAACCAGTTAGTAAAGATCCTTTTAACTATAATTATGCTGGGATTTGTATTTGAGACCATCTGACAGAAAGTATGTGCTCTTCCCTCACTTTATCAAATGGGTTCTTAAGTGACACACTTTTATTATAATCCGGTTTTGTTTTAGCTAAGCATGAAAACTTGGTAATGCCATTTCATTTCCAGAAGGGACTCGCTTAACTAATTTCATCCGACATGAAGGGTCAGTTTAATGTCCAAAGCTAAGCCATAGAACACCGTGACCACTAGCCACAAGTGGCTCCTGAGCACTTGTGAATGGTCCAAATTACCATGTGCTGGCATAAAATATATGCCAGATTCTAATGGGAACTAGAATGCAAAAATACCTTGACAAATTTATGGTATCAAAATGATATTTTGGATATGTTGGGTGAAGTAAAATATGTTGTTAAAATTACTTTTATCTATTTATTTTTATTTTGTTAATGTGGCCTCCAGAAAAGTTAACTCCATACCTGGTGATTGGGACGTGCTGGTAAGGGGTGGGGTTGAAGAGATGGAGTCTATACTTCTAGGTGCCAGGTGAGGGCAGCAGAGAGTTGCTAGAATCTAGCTTCTCTGTAAGGCGCTCAGAGCAAAGGCGCTGTGTGCTGTGAAGTGAGAGGCTCCGAAAGGCAGGCTGTTCCCAGCAAAGGGGTTTGTTAAATGGGGCTCTAGCCAGTAAGAATCCAAGGATTAGATCCTGTATCCTGGTTGAGAGGGATTGGAGCCAGGGCAAACTAGAGGAGAGAGGGCTGTTTAAAAGTGAAAGCTCTAATATAGCACAGGTTTGAAGTCACGATTCTGTTTGAATCCTATGTGAACTCAGGCAAGCAACTTGACCTCTGTCTCAGGTTTCATATGTGTAAACTGAGGATGATAGCACTTGCTATTTTTAGTTGATACATATAAAGAGCTCATCACAGACAGTGGATGTTTGCTATTATCATCATCTTTATTGTAATCCATCATTGACAAAGCATGAGAAGTGGTCCCCATGAAGTGGGGAACACAGGCTGTGGGTATTACCACACCTGGGCATGAAGTGACCTGTATGAAACTCAATACAAGTTCTCTCAGCTGCCAAGGAAGAACCTTAAATTAATTTTTTTTTTCTGGCTCTAAGATGGAATAATATATGCATTTGTTCATCACAGAAGTTTCCCAGCCCTTTGTTAAGCATTAGTGATGCAGATAAATGCAATGTAATTAAAATGCTTACAGTTAAGCGAAAGAGGTAGATGGGTTGTCACCTGGCTTTGATACAATCTGATGGGAGCCAAAGTTGAGTTATGAGAAGGTTATTAATCCATGGGGTTTGGGGCACAGAGGGTATCAATGATGTTGTTAAAAGGTAGAGGACATACTGATCTCTAAAGTTTCCAATCTCCCGAGCTTCAATGTCCTATTCTTTATCTCTACCAATGATCTCCATCAACCGACAGAGAAGTGTCACCCCAGAGGGTGTCATTAATAGAAGCTGCTCCCCTGTCTAAGACTCAAGCTCTCATTTTATTCTCAGTACCACCCAACCTCTTACAACTTCCTAAATTCATTCCTCGTAGTCTCTAAAGTACAGTATGGCCATCAGAAGCTTTGCAAGACACAAAGAGGTTAAGAAAACATTAAAGCTTTTATTTATATTTAGCTTTCAACCCTTCTTTTATAATGTATATTTTAATGTATTTTTATAATTACATAATATGCTAGTATAGTGATTCAAGTATGGCACATGTAACCAAAGAAGTTTATAGATAACTGCCATAATGTATGATTTATGATCTGTGGTTTCTGGTGAAAGAAACGCAGCTCACACTGGCTTCTTGAGAGTGGGTACTTTATGGTGCTCTGAACTGAAAAGACCAGGTATGTGACTAGCCTTAGGTATATGGAACCCAGGCTGCAATGATATGGTACCCTCACGCTCTGCCTCTCAGCTCTTTCTTTGTGTTGAGCAAGACAGCAAGTAAAGGCCTGAACTCACATTCTTTCAACCTAACACCCAGCCAAGGGCAAAAGATTTTCTTCTGTGGTAGCAGAAGAGTGCCAGTGGGCACTAATTGGTCAGTGGGGAAGGAATATTCTGGCCACCTGGATTAGATTATGTTCTGGGACACAGGGATGATGTGGATTGACCCACAGGAACTTCATGGCAAAGGCTTTACCCAGGAAAGAGAAAGGAGACACAGGGAAGTGGGTGGATGGGATGTGGATTAGCCATGGTGAGTGGAGCTGATTGCCCTGGGACAGGCCCAGGTAGGATAGGCCCCATGCAAAGATGATAAAATCCGTAATCCAATGAGTAATTTTTTCTATAATTATAGGTGGGCATGAGAAACTGAAGTAAGCTGCTGAAACTCATTTCTAGGCCTGAGGGAAGTTTTTTGTTAAATGTACATAAAGTTGACAACCACCAAGTCCAGGCGCACATGGTTTCTGATACTCCCAAATTGCAGGAAAGGCCAAGATGTAATTTCTGCCACTTCAGAGCTGCCAGTGTACTTTCTCTGAGTGTATTTCATGGTGTGCATCAAATTACAGGCTTTGGGGTCAGAGTAGCCTTGCTTTTTATCTTGACCCTGCCACACATTAGCTGTGAACATGTCAGCCACTTTACCAGAAACTTTGACTCGAACTTATGTCATCTATCCCTCCCTGGTAGTGTTGTTGGGAAGATGCAGTGAGAATACATAGCATAGTTGCAAGTGGTTAATAAACAGGAACTATTATGTTAACTCTGCTAAGGCTACTGTTTTCCTAACTATTGGTTTGGCCGAATTCCTACAGTAAAGGAGACAGGGCTGATTTATCTTTGGAAACCCCACCGAGTCCCCATAGAGCCTGGCATGCAGCAGATGCTCCCTAAATACTTGTTGAATGATGAGTGAGGGAATGGATGCAGCTCATTTTGTTCCGGATTATTCCCATGGAGCTCTGTTATGAAATGCTGCTCAGACTGTCAGCTCTACCAAAGGATGAACTAGTCTTGGAACAAGATAATTTTTTTTTTTTTTTTTTTAACCAGGGCTTTCCCAGTCTTCTGAAATATGGACCAACATTACTGCAGAGAAACTTACCAGTGTTCTGGGGTTTTGGCACTGGATTTGTGTAGAAATTTTCATGGCTTATTTCCCTGCTTTGTAGAATATTTTGATCTGTCTTCCCAAACTGTCCGCAAAAAGTCAGAATGAGCTTCTCCTTTGACTCCCGCAAAGACTTTTCCCTTCTGTGGAAGGAGAAAAGACTGCCATGGCCTCTGACCGTCTGAGCTGCTTGGAAGAGCGACTTGGGAATAAGGGTTATAGGTTTTCTCAGGCCAGCTTTGGACTGCTGTGACTTCCAGTGTGGAGGATGGACGTTGCCATGGAAAACAGTTATTTAAAAAGATAAGCTGTTATTTTGGGAAGTAGTGATCAAGAGTAAAGTAGTACATGTTGGCCCACATGCTGCTGAATAGCTCGTGTTCGAAAGTTCTTCTCTGTCCAAGAATCTGGAATTGTGGTTCCTCAGCCCACAGGGGAACCGAGTGGTGTTCTCCTCGCAATGTTGCCAGAACTTCCAGCCCCAGGAAATTCTTATGGAGTTGCCAGGGCCCTTATCTCAGCTCCAAATGATCGCTTATTGAATCCAGAGCAATGCCACTGGAAGGGCTGGCTTACTGCCAGAGAACTCTCTGTCACCTTGATTTTGAGAGTAAAACAGACTAATGAAGTTGATGGTATGAGGGCTCATTACTGATTATGACCAAAGTCACTGCAGGCTTGTTGGGCAAAGGTGAGAAACATTGCACTTGGGGCAAGGAAGTTCCTTGATGCATAGTGGATAAGGAAGGAAGGGAAAAAGGGAGTAATAAGAGTTTATCCTCAAGAAACCTGCCAAAGAGATGTACTGTGGGCATTAGAAGAGACAAGAAGAGTAAAGATAGATGCACATCTTGTTCTGCTTCTATTTTCTTTCCTTGCCCCTAAGATTATCCTAACCTCAAGTAGAAAACAGATGATTGGACTCTCTCTCTTCCCTTTCTTAGCTCCTAACCTGGTGAAGATTGCAACTTTGGTTTACTGTACAGCTCTTGAGATTAGGGGAAGATTCCATAGAAAGTAACAAAACTCCAGTGTTCCACTTTTGACTCTGTCTTGACCCAGAAAGAAAAATAATAGCAAAATAAACTAATTTAAAATGTTGATTTGGAGTATTTCCTATCATGAAGTATCAAGAAACTACTTCAGATTATACACCTAGAAATCAGGCAAGTGTGATTTAGGTTATAGAAACCTTTGGAACTAAGTGTATCCCCATTACCATGATGAGATTTGGCTCAGTGGTGATGGTATTCTGGTGTTTGTACAGAGATCTAGACTTTGCAAAGCACTCATTTACATTTCCCTCCTTTGAGGTGCATTACACTTGTAAGGTTTTGGAGCACATGTTATTCTTCCCCTATGATGGATAACTCAACTGAGACTCACAAAGGCCCACCAGACTTGCTCAAGGTCACATATGCAGTTAAAGACAGAGCTAGGACTGGAATCCAATTCTCCATACTCTTGGCTATGTTTTCTTTATCTACAGTTCAGCATGGATAGAGATGACACCTTCTGCTGTGACAGGATCAGTTTTTAGATGACCAGTCTCTCATTATAAGGTGCTGCAGCTTCCTTGGTGGGTGATCCCAGACTGTCAGGGTGTTCAGAGGAACAGTGGGGACTAACAGCATGAGGGGGCTGGCTGCTGCTTCTTGCCATGAGGAAGAACAGGATGGTTGAAACAGACTTGCAGGTGAACATTTCCCTTGAAAATCTTTGTTTTATAAAAAGAGGGACCTTTTCATAGCAGCCTAGTGCAGAGGTAATTATGACAGCTTAAATCAATTGAGCTCTTGGTGGAGAGTTTTATTCTTCCAAAATTATGCTTGGAGAGTTTCAAATGACCACAGTTTCTCAACATATCAATAAGTAGAAAATGAGCAAATCAAATTCCAATTAGTTTTATGGATCTAAGATTGCAATGATGTTTTTAGTTACATAAAGCTATATTTGCTTGGAATATAAGTACTATATGACAAAATGAGTAAATACAGCTATATTATCAGAAATTGTTTTGTGTTTCTTTTATTGATATTTATTTTCTGCATTAAAAGATATTAACTATGTCTTATTTTCTATGAATGATATTATAAGTAGAGCAATTATTCCTAGTTTTTAGAGGGCTCTTCCCCCCCCCC
>PVIW01006077.1:0-51619 GCA_004026585.1 Noctilio leporinus | reverse complement strand
AAGAGTTGGTCTTGTTAGGCATCCTACCAACAACACAGGCAGGCAACTGGACCCTCACTCTCTCAGTCAGATGATCTGAACTAGGCTCCAGACTTTTTTTTCCCTCAACTGGTTCATGATTTTTTTAGAGAAGCTTGAAGGACTTCTCTTACTTGGCTAGATTCTCAGAGTGGTTCTTCTTGTGGGCTTATCCAGTGGTCACCAGGGCCTGAGGTACAAGTCAGTTGCATTATACAGAGTGTTTACTGACAGTGGTAGAAAGCATCTTAACTAGGAGTTGAGTGCCAAATCATGGTCCAGGGGTGAAGCTGGGTCTTGGAGCAGGAGAAGTGGTCTAAGGTGAAAAAGGTGAAAAAGGTGAAATGATACTTTAGCCAAGAAACAGTCAGAAGCTGGGAGACTGGGACCAAGCTGGGTAGTGAAGTGGGAGGTGTGTTGGGTGTGTGGTTCAAAATAGAGGTCATGAGTAAGGAAAAGCTCTGGAAGACTGTAGGGATATGTTGAAGGAGGCTATATCCAACCTGTTCAAAGAAAAGGCTATTATTGCAATGAAGAGAAAGAAGAAAAACATTTTCTAAGGAGAAGGTTTAGAAACATCTCCTGCATGAGCTCACCAGTGGACAATCTATCAAGTGGCTGATGGTAAACAATGTGTCTGAGTCTGTTGCAACCAGACATCCGGAGAAGATTAAGTACAGCAGGTCCTCAAATAACATTTTGTTTGTCATTGTTTTGTTATAACTTTGGTGAGATGCCATAAGTACTTAACTCTTGTTTCTATCAATTAGCCTATGGTAAAATTGGTTTCTTTATATACCATTTTGCTTTAAGTTGCAGAAACTATAGATGATGTTGTTCAGTGAGGACTTACTGTACCAGAGAGCCAATGTGGTGGCAAAACCAAGGTCTGGGTAGACACCAGCAAGAAATGGTCCTAAGTGTTTTTGTTTTTCAGGCTCTGTGAGGGAGATGTGAAGAACTCCAAACAGGGATTTCACTTTTTAAACTAGGCTTGAGGTTTTTCTAGACAAAATTTCACTAGGTAGGCTTGACTGTGCAGTATGCGTTTAAGGGATTTCAACTTTCAGCATGGCAGCCAGCTGTCTCTCTGTGTGTTTCTGACACCTGTCCATGGACTGCCCCCTGCAGCCAGGCATTCCTCAGCCCTTAGCGCATTCTCCCACAGGAAAAAGCTGACTTTTCAGCATAAGTGCTTCTTTCTCCTCAATTCCTCTTCATCTCTTTGCATTTCTTTCAATTTGAGTACAAAGTACCTTAGCTCTGGACAATTTCTGAATTTTTATGTAAGCAATTTATCATACAGCGTTAGAGCTGGAAGGAGCATAGAAATCATCCTGCGTCAAGGCATTATTTTTGTGGATTAGAAAATTGAGGCCTGCGATGTTTCCTTATAGTGATAGATGGAGGAGTTATGCTTAGGACACAGGTGTCCCGACCTCATTACATCATATGTAAGATGTGGGAAATAATGAACCACTCCAAAGGTAAATTATAAAGAAATACATAATAAATGTATGTATGCCATCAGAGTGTAGAGGAAGTGATTATTTTACCGTTTGAGGTTTGGATTATTGACTAGATATGGGAATTACTTTGCACAGCAAGTTAAAAGCAACAGATACAACATTAACAAAAAACCAAAAAGCAGGTTGTTTGTGCTTTAAAGTGGTCAGTTCACCGACTAGTTAAGGTAAGTTATAATAAAAAGACTTATTTTTAGATCAAAGATCAATCAACTGGTTTAACTTTTAACAGTTTTGTTTACCAAATTCCTTTAAAAAATAACAGAAATAAATGTTTCCTCACTTCTGTACTCTTTCTTTCTCCAATCCCTCAGGTTTGAGAAGTCATCATCTTGAAACCCATTGGGTTAAACTGGTGACTCTACTGCTGTGATTGAGAGCCCTCATGTCCAGTCCCATTTCTATTATCCTCACCTTTGTGCTGTGTCTTGTGTAACAGGAGTTGAGGAGGTAAGAAGATGAACCCTCAGCCATTATGCTGGGGGTTGAGGGAGTAGGGTTTGTCAGGCAGCCATGTGTCCCTGAAAAATAAAAGTTTGAGGGTATTAACCAGTGAGCTTTTCTTTGGAAATTTCACCTTGGTTTCTCCTCTTCGTGTAGCTAGAGAGCAGTTGATGCTCATTCCTTACAAATGGCTGGGGCAGTACAGAAAGAAGAAAACACATGCAATCCTTCCTGGATTTGGCTCTTAAAAGCCTTATAAAGCCTTATTCTAGGTGTCTACCCCAAATTTTGAAAATACTTATTCAAAAAGATATATGCATTCTTATGTTCATTGCAATGTTATTTATAATAGCCAAGATAGCCAAGAAAGCAACCTAAGTGTCCTTTGATGGATAATTGGATAAAGAAGATATGGTACATATATACAATGGAATACTACTCAGCCATAAAATAATGAGATCTTTTCACATGCAACAACATGGATGGACCTTGAGATCATTATGCTAAGTGAAATAAGTCAGATAAAGGAAAAGGATAAGAACTGTATGACTTCATTTATATGTGGGCTATAAAACAAAAAGCAACAAATGAACTAAAGAAACAAAACTCGTAATAACAGAGAAGTGTTTACCAGAGGAGCTCAGAGTAGACATATGTTTATTACAAAATTGTACACCTGAAATTTATATAATATTATTAACCAATGTCACCCTAATAAATTTAATTTAAGAAAGTCCTAGCCCATCTTTTGGTAGCTTTCTGAGAAAGGGTGTATGGGAAGTATATTGAGATTCTATGTGTTTTTTCAAATGTTAAAATATTTTGATGGGTACCATATATAATTTTAAATGAATGTATAGCTGTGATCATATTGTACATACTATGAATTTTTACATGACTTAAAAGAGGTCTTTATTTTACCCTCATGCTTGATAGTTTGGCCAGGTAAGGGACTTTTGGGGTGTTGGAGATCTGGGGCGAGGAGACAACTAATTGCCTATACAGAATTTAAAGAAACCTTTCTATTCTCAACATCTCTGTAGTATTTGGTGAATCCAGTTCCTGATTCTTTCACAAATTCAAATCATTTGGCTTCTCCCCAATAATACATCCTCTCATTTCTTTCTTTGCTGCTGAATCATTTTCCAGTTCTCCATCAGCTTTCCATCTTCATGTGGGTGGTGCCTGGTTTATTTATTAGAATGGAGTCTGTAAATCTGTTTTTCATTTCTATTATTTTGGGTCTTAGATTACATTCCTCATGGAAGCATGTTGGATTTTATACATAAGGCTACTTCACGAAAGAAGAAGACATTGAACTGAAAGGAAGCACCTAACCAGTATTTTCCAAAGGGGGCAGACCATCCCTGGTGGTTAGGAAATAATATACAGGTGGTACAGGTGTCACATAGCCAAGTAAATTTCTGTTTTAAGTATAACTTTTTGTAACATATATTAGAAAAATTATAGCCAGCCCATTGTGTCAATCAGGATTGCATTTAGGTACATGTAAAATGAAGCTATGTAAAAAAAGGGAGAATTACAGACAAACAGTAAGCAAATAATAATATAGACAGTCTGTAATACAGAAAAATCAAGAAGGTGATATATAAATGAATAAGATTTAAAAAATGTTAACTTATTTTACAGAGGCAAGAGAAGCCTAAAGAAATTATGGATGCATGGTTATTAAGGAGGTGAATCAGTTCTTGCTTGAATTTCAATCCTAACTAATTAACTGGGTAATATTTAGCAAGTTATCTAACTTTTAAGTTTCCATATCTGTAAAATGGGGATGAAAATAATACCTATCTCATGGGATTGTTCTGAAGATTAAATGAAAAGGTTAATATTTGAAACATGGGCAGTTGTGAATAAATGTTAACTATTATTATTACTGATGGAATGGTATTGAATCCTTGGGTCAGTATGTTAAAAAATATAGCAGAAAAAAAAAAAAGAAAAAGAGAAATGAAGTAAGGCCAATGAGCTGTCAATGTTGAGACTGATTCTTACAGGTCAGGGTTTGTCAGCCTTAGCACTATTGACCTTTCGGGCAGGATACTCCTTTGCTGTGGGGCTGCCCTGTGCATTGCAGGATGTTGGCCTCCACCTGCTAGATGCTGGTACCACTCCTCCCCAAGCTGTGACAACCAAAAATGGCTCCAGACAAGGGCAAATGTCCTCCAAGGGGCAACTATGCTACATACTTCCCTGGGCTCTGTGAGACACCAAGACATTGGGCCAGCAGTTAGTGTACACTAGATGTTCATTCTTACCTCCTTCTCTTCTTCTTCTTTTCTTTCCCGCAGCACAGGCTGTGAAAGCAGGGACAGAGAGGTGCCCTTCTGGTCCAAATTATAATCTCTTACCCAATCCCAGAGTTCTTGTGAGCTCTGTAAGCCTTGAGAAAGGAAACACTTCAGGTTAGGCTGTGAACTTTGTAACTGGAGACCTTTAAGAATGTGTAGAGCTATGCATACAATATCTGTCCTGAGAGTATCAGCCTTGCAGAATCGTTTAATTATATTGATGTTGGCTTGATACTTTTGGGACAGACCTTGTATTTGTAACACTCTGCTGAAGTCATTGTACGTGAAATATGGAGACTGCCCCTAGAAAGGCAAGGGCAGAATCTTTTACGGCGTGCTTTTAGACCATATTTCAAAGAACATCCTGAAAACTGAGTCCCTTTGGAGAAAGCAAGGCAACAATAAATACCTCTCTCCTGATCTGTAGAGTGATCAGGGTGATGGTTACATTTCTCTATATGGCTGATCCTACAAACTTGAAAACTTTTCAGCTCTGACTGCCATTGCCAACCTATAGCAAGCTTGCAATTCTAAATCTGGACCCTGCCCACTGACTTGGGTGTGGTATCTTTGCTACACAACATAGGTGGGAGGATTTGTGCTGTGGATGGCTGAGGCAAAAGTGTGAGGCTGTCAGTATGGAAAGTGTGGGAAAAGGAACATTTGTCACTACCTCAAACAAGACAGCATTAAGGGTCTTGCTGGGAAGCTACGCAAATAGAAAGAACCACATTGTGTATGGAAACCAGAGACAGGATCAATAGACATCGGGTGAGGAGATAGTGGAAAGAGGACTGGTGTTTGCCTTCCTGACTTTTCTTTGCCACTTAATAGTAGTTATAAATTACCTCATCTTTTTTTAAAAAAAGATTTAATTTATTATTTTTAGAGGGGAAGGGAGAGAGGCAGAGAAGCATCAATGTATGGCTGCGCCAGCTACGGACCTGGCTGGAGACCTGGCTTGCACCCTGGTTATGTGCCCTGGCTGGGAACCAGCGAACCCAGCGACTGGCCTGGGTTCACAGGCCAGTGCCTTATCCACTGTGCCACCAGCCAGGGCTCATCGTTTTTTTTAAAGTATATTTTATTGATTATGCTGTTATAGTTGTCCCCCTTTTCCCCCAGTTCAAGCTATAAAGCCATCTGAGATGCTGCTACTTGTGCTGGGCATAGAGATTCCCAGATGAAGCCAAGTTGTGAATCTAGGCTGCTGTTGCTAGTGCCCCACCTGGGGCTCACTGAGGCAGCTGTTGCTTGTTTGAGAGGATTTAGGGAGTTGTGTAGCAGGAACCAAGACAAGCCATTCACATGGAAGAGCAGCTTGGTTGGGCTCATAAAGTAGGTGGGGTGGAGTCTCTGACGCTAAGGCAGGTGAAACAGTGTTAGCTCTGCTGATGGAGTCTCAGGTGAGACGCCAGCTTGCCTTGTCTGGGAAGAGGTTTAAAAAAAAACCAATGGTCTCTCCTTGCCTTGCTGCCAGATGCTTTGGTTCCTCCCTGTGTGCCACTGGTGCTGCTACCTGGTGCTGGAGCTCAGAGGGAGTGAGTCTGAGTAGGTGAGTCCGTGTGTTGATTCTTTAAGAGAAACTGTTTGGGGCTCCAGCAGTTTCTTCCACTGACTCAATCCCACTGGTGTTTGCTGCCAAAAGTTGTGGGGACTTATCTCCCTGGCATTTAAACCCTGGGCTGGGGGGCTGGAACTTTTCACTCCTGAGATATCCCTCCTGAATTTTTATCCACCTTACATGGGTGAAAGATCAGCCTGTTCTGCACCTGTGCCCCTCCTACCCATCTTGATGGATGTGGTTTATTTATTGATTTTTATTATTTATTTATTTATTAATTAAAAAAATTTTATTGTTGTTGTATTACATCCATCCCCTTTTTGCTCCCCTCTGTCCCCCTCCCAGATGTGGTTTCTTTAATTCCATAGTTGTCAGACTTCCATTCAACTCAATTTCTGATGGTTTCTGAGTGATGGTTGTTCTATATTTTAGTTGTCATGCTGATGTGGTTGTGTGAAGAGGTGAGCCATGTCTGCCTGTGCCACCATCTTGGTGAGATCCTCTCATCTCATCTTTTCACCTCTCAGTTTCTAAAAGCCTCTCTCTCAAGCCTCCCTCTCAAGATATTGTCAAGATCAAATGAAGCAGTGTATGTGAACAAAAAATTTGAAGACCTTTCTAAGTGAAGGTAAAAAAAATTGTTACCTTTCTGAGTGACACCCAAATGTAGCATGAGGGGCCAAGAAATTTAGTCAATATTATAGTAATAATTTTGTATGGTGACAGCTGGTTGCTAGACTTATTGTGGGGATCACATTTATAAGAGACATAAATGTAAAATCACTATGTTATACACACAAAACTAGGTAACTGTGGCAGTCTTTCCACTGTTACATTTCTCTTTGAGAGAGCAGAAAAAGCTCTCTCCTTAGTAAGGAGTCGTGTGATTAGATTGGGCACACCTGGACATCCAGTCTACTCCCACCAAGTTCTTAACTTGAATCACAGATGCAAAACTCCTTTACCATATAAGGCGCCATAATATTCCTAAATTCTGAGGATTAGGGTGTGAACATCTTTGGTGGCATTATTCTGCCAACCACAATCCCTATTCAAGATTCAAATTCAATAGACACCAAAAGGTTTGGGAACAAACACAATCGAGTCTTGGTAAACATACAACTGTTAGAGGAAGCAGTGGTGTGTGGATGTAGTAGGGAGTGGCTGACTAGCTGACACACTGTGACTGTTCAGTAGGCATTGCCCATCTGTCTATTTTATAGAAGAAACAGAGTTGGTCAAGCTGGTGAAATGTTAAATGAGAGTCAGTATGGAAATAGGGAGTAACAGGAATAAGCAGAGTTTTAAACATTTGAACTTGGCTCAATAGCTCTTCTTTGCAAGGATGTCTTTTTCCTCCTCTGCTCAGCCAGAGATTTTAACATCTGAATTCCAAATGATCCATGTAGATGTGTCTCCCTGGTACTTTAGGTTGTGTTTTGTTTCACACTCAGACTGGATGCTCCTTAAGGACAGGCCCCATATTTAATTTATTGTGGCATTCCATGACCTGGTTCAATGTCTGTTGGAGTGAGGGCTTATGAAGGTTTGACGGAATACATGAGGAGCACCCAGGTTTTATATCCCCTTCCTTCAAAAATAGCTATCCAGCGGGGTTTTCACCCATGGTTGTTAGCTGGGGTCATACATAGTCCTCCAAAGGAGTAGGGGTCCTACTTAGTATCTTATGAGGCTAGAAATGGTGCTTGGCTATGAAGATTTAAATTAGAGCCAGTTTATTTCTTGTTGGTGGAGAAAGTGCTGTCTCCCAGGTCAATTATGTAGAGGATTGTCAAGTTCTTTTATGCTGGCTGGTTCTCATTTTCTCTTTGGAAGAAAAGCAGGTTCCCATTGATGAGTGCAGCAGTAACTGGTAGAGCTTCTTGCCCTTGAGGCTGTGGGGAGATTACTGTGCGATTATGCAGTTATGCAACCCTCTTAGACATTGGGTTGCTCTTGGTTGTGCTTTGCGTTGACTAAATAAGCCAGTGAAATGCCTCATGCGTTTTTCTCTTTAAATTTGTTTAATGAAGGAGACATAACATCATTTAAGTAGAATTAAATGGAGTTGCTTTACAATGTGTGTATACTGGCTTTGTTTTGTTTTGTTTTCAGTCAGTTATTTATGGGTCGTGATTTCTGCCCGATTATTTTGGCAATGCTGCAAACAAGTTTAGAGTATTGTTTACAGAGCTGGGATAGACTGTATGTGAAATATGGACAGTAACCTTCTCACAATTGCAGGTTTGTCATTAGACTTCAACAACCCTTCTATCACATTATATTAGACATTGTCTAAACTCATTTTGGAAGTCCTTTAGAAATAGCCTGTTTTTTAGAAATAAAAAACATTTAGAAAGTCCTTTAGAAATAGAATAGTTTTATGTGGTCATTGGGGTGTCCTCTGCTGAGTGGTAGAGAAATTGGTAGAAAGTGTGATGTGGTTTTGTCTCCTCCGTCTTTGGTTTGATTGCTCTTGTACTAAATTCATGTGAATATTTCTATCAGATTGATTAATGTTATTTCACCTTGGCCTTATGATGTTTGATTTTGGTCTCATGGTCATTTGGAGTTAAATGCAGCTGTAAAAGATGAAAAATAGCTTTACTTTTACAATATACTTTCTTAATCCACATTTATAAGTAAAAAAAGTGAAAGAAACCATGCTTGGAATTTGTCCTGAGGCTAAGCCTCTTAATCTTTTGGAGAGAGCCAAATCTGAGAATTAGCAGCAAAATTCTGCAAAAGGTGGTTGGAATGTATATTAGTCAGGTTGCTTCAGAGAAATGGAAAACTTCCCAAATTTAACGAAAACAGGATGGCTGACAACTTTCCATATTCAATGAAAATTATTCATCTACATATTCAAGAAGCTCAAAAATTCCAAATAAGATAAACTCAAAGACTCACACCAGGCATATCATAGTAAATATGATAAAATCCAGACTAAGGAAATTTTGAAACCACCGAGAGAAGAATGTCAGGTATGTTGTCAAGTGCAAGGGAATACCAATTGTGTGAGCTGCTGACTTCTCATCAGAAACAGTGGAGGAAGCACCTGATTCAGAAAGGCTGACGCCTACAAATCATAGGTCTATAGAGCTGCAATCCCAGAAAAGAACTTCTACGTACAGGGAAGCACAAAAGAAGGTTTGAGTACAGTTGTGAGTATGCAAAACACAGTTTATTCTTTATTATTATTGATTATTATTTCCCATATGAACAATCGTAAACCTACATTTGCCCCAGTCTGTATTATAAATCATGCCTCAATGGTTTCTAATTAGTGTGCACTGCAGACATCACTACTCAGTTACAGTCCTCTCTCGCTTTGAATTTAGTCTTAGCCCCAGAATCCTCACCAACAATCATCAAGGTTCCCATGGCCAGTCAACCAGAGAATGCACGAGGGAGGAAGTACAATATTTACTATCCCAGCCGCTTCTCACAGGTGAGGAAATCAATGGCTACAAGTCACACAGAGTTAGAGGCAGATGCAGAAGTAGTTCCCAAGTCTCCTGACAACTGTGCCAGGGCACCGGTCTGCATCTGTTCAGATCCAGCCAGCATCACATACCCTTTACCATGTCTACCTGAGCTTTTTGAATTTTAAATAACCAACCAAGCTTGTTGGTACTATTCCAAAGTAACAGAAAGCTCTAGTGCTAGAGCAGTCATGCTTGAAAAGGAATGATTAATCAACACTGAAAGATGTTATGTATACGTGTACATTTAAAAAAACCCTCTCCTATTTCAGGCTTCCCTGGGATATCCCTGGGAATCAAAACTGTGTTTCCAAAGCTCCCCTTGCAGGCATCCTGAAGGCTGTGGACTTGTTGGAGGTGAGAGACAGCTTCCTGCCATTGCCCCTACCCATAGGAGACTATTAATATCACCCCAGAGGAAGTTCTAAATTTCCATGGTAAAATCTCTCATCTGCCTCAAAATTTGAAGACAGAACTAGATTGAACAACAAGGGCCTCAGTTTCGTAAACTACAGGTAACCCCTTCTATAACACAGTTTTGCTTTAACACAGTTCAAGAATTGGGGAAAACCCTCATACAACACAACACCCTAGAACATGGTTCCATTCTAACATGGTTTGGAAACTAGAAAAATCCCCAAACAATATGGAGCATAATAAGAGCTTTTAAGAGCAAAGGGTATCTCACTTGAAATTTTTCATTCAAGCATGGATGTTATATCAGATTTGCCTGCAAAATTTTAAAATTTATTCAAGTTTAAATAAATTTTGTTCATGGGGTATTAAGTAGTAACAGATGTTTTGCAAAAAGCATTGGATAGAAGTCAAGATAATGCTGAAGAAAGTTCAGAGGATGAAACTATCTTGTCAAAAAGAAAATACCCTCCTTTAATGGTGCTTAGTAGTGATGACAAAGAAAACATTATTTAATACATGTTAATATGTTCTACTTTAGGTGAAAATTGCTTTAATAAAGACATTTCTCTTAATTATAAAATATAATGGTATTAAAAAAAATTTTTTTGGAACCTAATCTTTGTACTAGTTCTTTGTTTCGTATAACATAGATTCGCATAACATGGCATTTTTTAGGAACTTAGCAACTGTGTTATACGTGGTTTATTACCTGTACAGCCAGTGTGTGCTTGGCTCTTACTTATTAATATACCAGACAACAGGAGGTAGATAACTAAATATACCTCATTTCAGAGTTTTTATTTAGTTAGGTTTTCCCCTCTCTTTTCTCTTTCAGTTTGAAGAATTGGCTCTGGGAGCTCAGCAGGCTTGGTAAATCAGTTACATAACCAAGTGTCTCCTTCCCTTGCCCAAATCAATTGGGAGATGTCGATAGTTAAGTTAGTGTGAATCACAGCTTCCAAGCTAGAATTCAACAAATCTTTCCACTTTTCTCACTTACCCTCTTCCCTTGCAGTTAGTTCTCAGCTCCTTGCAAGTCCACCCCCACCTCCTGGAAGGTTCCCTGCTTTCACAGGCCGACTAGCTGGGTGGGGTTGATATTGGCATTCCAGAAGAGTAGGATTGCAACGTTTTCTCTCGTGTGTTGATCCTAATGTCAGGTGCTGCCACCACTGCCTTCTGCTCTCCAACTTCCAACGCATCTTAATGACTTGGTGAGAGACCAGTTTACAGTGAGAAGGGCTGGATATTATCTGTCTGCCAGGATTGCCTGGAAGTATAATACATAGTTAAATGCTATCTTTTCTTTAGTATTTTAGCTAAATCCACTCAGATTGTTTCTTCAAACACATCTGTGTGAAAGTTGATAGATGAAAATGTAAAAATTTACTTCATTTGCTTGGCTTCTGTTAGACACCCTTCCTGCCTCTTTTCAGAGGATGGTTCTCAGGCTGGGCAATACTGGTGGGTGGTGTTAATCCTAGGAGAGGATTTGGAGGGAGCTCAAGCCTTGGGGACAGATGCAGTTGCCTGGTCCCAAAGCCCTGCTTGAGAGAGAGGCTGGAGGTGTTTATGGCTCTCTTGCATCCCCTGAGTACTATAGCCATCTGGCACTTCCCTTTTGTGCAGCTTTGCTGTGGTGTGACTGCAATGTCATCATTCCCTTAGGTTCATCACCCTGGGATGCCTTTACCTTCTGTTTTATTTATAAATGAGAAAGAAAACATACATTATTTATTGCAACCCAGAGACTTGTTCTTTGCTGGCCTTGTGTCTGGGGCAGTTGTGCACATCATTCAGGATCAAGCTCTGCTCTGTAAGAAATCTCGGTTCTCAGAGCTAAGACAAATCGTTTGTTGATCAAGTTTCTTCTGGAGTGAAGGAAGTGGTTTTTGATTTAGCAAGGCCTTTGTGGATGCTGTAGAAGATGAACTTCCCCCAGATGCTCCCGGCAGCCCAATTTCAGCATTTCTACCATCAATCTCTGAACTAGCCCAGATGCCAAGCTCAAAATCTCTTTAGGGTCAATAGAAACAAACCAACAAAAACCTTTCTGATTGTATAAAATAATCAGGAATTGAGATAGAAAATGTAGAGGAAAGGGGATTTGTGTCATGTATTTCAGCACAAGCAAAATTCCCTTTAGACCTATATGTTTGCTTTCAAAGCCCTTTCTTGATTGCTTTGTCTCTGCAAGTTTCTCTTCTTTCCCTTTTCTGAGCAATGTTCAGCCTTGTCTTTGAGCTCCTTTGGTGCTGCCACCCTACCTCCTATTGTCAGCCTATTGTCACTGGACTTTGGCTACTAATATGTATTAATGTTCTTCCTGCTACCTGGCTGTGTTACGGCCCTACTGATCAGTGCCTTGGGATGAAAAGAGAGTCCTCCATACTCCTACTTGTTATTTAACATGTCTTAAGCTGAGAACCTTGCTTTACCTCTTAGTGTATCAGAGTTGTCCCTAGACCTACTATTCTTGTTGACTTACTTTCTAGCTTCCTAAAATACTTTCTCTTGTAGAATCTGCAAAAGTGCCTGAGGATCTGGATTAAAAGAGTGTGACTGATACCACATAGGGACATCATTTAAAAATGTTCCTCTCCCCTGACAGTTATCCAAAAGTGACTATTTGAGTTGGAACTAGTAGTTGGACTTGGGACGAAAGTTCACAGGGACATAATGATGAAAACCCAGCTTCCTTTGCCAAATCAGCATATCCAGTTGTTAAGCACCCCACACCTTCAGCACTCAGCCAGATGTGCTGTGAATCTGCTTTTTTTTTGCAAGAGGGAGATGCTTCTGCAGCAACTGTTGCTACTGTCATTTCCAGATGCCATCAAGATGGTCCAGGAAACTTGCATAGCTGTGCAAGTTGAAAACAGATACTGTTGCCAGCTTCTTAGAACATATGCAGGAAGAAGCATCTCCACTAAGGATTTTGGTGTTCAAGTCACTTATAGAAGCTTAAAACTCTGTGAATGAGTTCAATGAAGCATCGGGTGGGTCACAGGTGTCATGGCAGAGACCCAAGAATCTATTGAGTGAGGACTGTGGAAGCAGAAGCTTGACTTGAGTTTACCTGAGCAAATAGATGATGGGTGTCTTAATCTTGATGAAGATGAGATGTGACATGTAGCTGCAGGAATATGACTTAGAAAAACTCTTAAAATTATTTTAAGGAGGGGGGTACTTTTTAAAAGTCTTTAATAAAATAGATTTCAAATAGTATTGTTTTTTGGTGGCAACACATCTTATTTCTGCACATTAAAGTATCAGATTGAACCATGCAAAACTACAATAATTCAATTGTTTTTTACTTAGAAAAAAAAGGAAATTCCATATGTAGAATTTCCTTGACTAATGTTGTGGCATTCAACATTGTTTTTTATAATGTTGAGGAAAAAAAAAGATTCCCAGTTGGGACCACCATCTGTGTAAAATTTGCATGTTTTTCCCATGTTCATGTGGATTTCCTCTGGGTCCCTCCCACATTCACAACATGTGCATGTTAGATTAGTTGGTGTGTCTAAATTGTCCCAGTCTGAGTGAAGGGGTGTATGTGTGCACGTGTGTGTGTGTGCGCGTGCGTTGAAAGGGTGTCCTCTTCAGGGCTGGTTCCCACATTTGTTTTCATCAGTCTTTCTTAAATGTACGTAAAGCTCACATTTACATTTACTTCAGTGTTTAGTATTAGAAATGTTTTGGGTTTTTATTTAGAAGGTTGGTGATGTTTTCGTGACCAGAAATATGCCATAGGAATTTAACTCTTGTTTGTATCAGCCTATGGTAAAATTAGTTTTATGTCATTTCACTCGAAGCCTCAGTTTCCAAGACCTATCAATGACATTAAAGGAGTACTTACTATAGTTCCTAAGAGCTTCTGGTAGTTTTGAAGGGTTGGGTGGTACTATAGGTTCTCTTTGTATTGGAGTCACTGAGGTCTTGCTCTTGGGTCTCTCTTGACTTAGTATGGAATACACTCAGTATTTCATCCCCAATACTAGTTGCCACCAAACATTAGTTGGAAGACAATAAAAACAACAATAAAAATATAAATATGTATTTTTAACAGGAAGTGCCAGGCACTCTTTTAAGTGTTTCATCTTGATCAATTTACATTTAGACCAAGCAACAACCCTATGGGGATAGATAATTATGCCATTTTCTTTTTTAATAGATAAGGAAACTGAGGTGCATAGAAAATAAGTCATTTTCTCAACTTTCTACGGATTAGTACTTGGGAAAGTGAGGATTTGAACCCATCAGTGTGGTTCCAGAGCCTGAGCCATTCCACACTGTGGTATCTGACCACACACTTTGCTTTCTCTCCACTGAAAAATCTCAGAAACAACTAATGGGGACCTGACCAAGGCAACAGCAGTAGGAACAGAGATGAGGGTATTGGTACAACAAGTGATAAGAAATTAGAATTGACAGCATTTGGCCCTTTAGACATGGAGGGTAAGGGAAGGAGAGACCTGGATATGATGTGTCTCTCTCAGGTTCCTGGTTGGTGCCAGAGAAGGATGTTTTGTATCATCCCCTTGTCCTATCATAACAAAGAACCACTTTGTGATTTGCAAAGTAATTACTGGGGTCATAAGATTAGCAATTTTTCTATTGTGGAATTGGGAGCATTCTCCTCTCCCCCCTCCAAGGTGATTAGCCTCTTAAGTGTTATTTGTTTGAACTCTCTTAACAACCTTGAAATAACACTTCCTTGTGGATTAATGAATTAATTTAAAATGTTTTATTGTTGATGCTATTAAAGTTGTCTCAATTTTTCCCCTTTAGCCTCCCCCCTTCCCAGCCCATCCCACACTTCTATAGTCAATCCTCACACTGTTGTCCATGTCCATGGGCCTTTCATACATGTTTTTTGATTAATCCCTTCACCTTCTTTCAATCAGTCCTTGCTTCCCTTCACCCCCTTACAGCTGTCAGTCTCTTCCATGATTCTATGCCTCATTAGTTTATTTTGTTCATTTGATTCCTCTTATAAGTGATGTAATATGATATTTATCTTTCGCTGACTGGCTTGTTTCACTTAGCATAATAGTATCCAGTTCCATTCCTGCTGTCACAGAACTTAGAACTTCCTTCTTTCTGCTGCATAGTATTTCATTGTGTAAATGTACCAGATTTTTAAAATCCATTTATTTACTAAAGGGCACTTAGGCTGTTTCCAAATATTGGCTATTGTAAGTAGCGCTGGTATGAACATAGACGTGCCTAAATTATTTTGAATTGGTGTTTCTGGATTCTTAGGGTATATTCCTAACAGTGGAATTTCTGGGTCAAAAGGTAGTTCCAGTTTTAATTTTTTGAGGAAATTCCATACTGTTTTCCACAGTGGCTAGGCCAGCCTTCATTCCCACCAACAGTGCACTAGGGTTCCCTTTTCTCCAAGTCCTCACCAGCACTTGTTTTTTGAGTTATTAATGATTGCCATTTTGGCAGGTGGGAGGTGATATCTGACTGTGATTTTAATTTGCATCTCTCTGACAACTACTGATGTTAAGCATTTTTCATATTTTTATGGGCTGTACTTTAGATGGATGAAGAACAGCTAATAAACTATGAACTGTGGTCTATCAGTTAATTAGGATTCCAAAAGGAAATAAGTGATCAGAATCTTCACAGAACGTTATAATAATTTACTTATATTCTAAAATTAGAGTATTTCTTAAAAAAAATTCTGCCTCTAATTCTATCTTATTTTCTCTACTTCCACTTAAAACCCTGCAAGTAACTTGCTAGTTTTTATTTCTATTCTTTTGATTCTTGATGTGCTAGTCTCTCTCTGTTCTCACCAGCTCATCATCATTTGACATACCTACGTTTTCCTCTGGTTGTGTGGTGGTTGTGTATGTTACTGTTATGTGAGCTCTAATTCCTAGTGACCCTGTGAATAAGCAATGTCCACAGGGCCCTGTCCTCAACAGCCCTGCCCAGCTCCTATAGCCTCATGCCTATGGCTTCTTTTATGAAGTCAATCCATCTCATAGTCTTCCTCTTTTTCTGCTGCCTATTTTTTCCTGGCATTATTGTCTTTTCCAAAGAGCCCTGGCAACTCATGAGGTTCCTAAGTAGGACAGCTTCTGGTTGGTCATTTCTGCCTCTAATAAGTTTCCTCTAGGACCCACCTGTTCACCTGGTTTGTCTGGTTTTATGGTACCATGAGGAAATTTGTTCCCCTTCCTTTGTATTTGAGCCTGAAAGCCCAGTCATGGGAAAACACTATAACAGTTGACCATTTACTAAAAAGAACATTTGAGGAGTTTCTCAGTCTGATACCTGAGGAACAAGGGAGGAACAGACATCTCCTTAGAGCCTTTGGGGTGCCTCATGTGCTCCCTACAGTCTAGGGACTATGGCCAGGGAGTGAAATCTGCCTGTGCTCAGTCCATAAGTGGATTTGGTCTTCTGCCACTTCCTCTGGTGTCACTCTCTATATTCTGCAGTAAGTTGTTGGGAGCACTATCAATTTAGATAAGGGGCAGCTCTAATCTTCTTTGAAGTTCAAAAAAACAGTGAGATTTGTAAATGAAACCCAGGTATCCTACATAGGTATTTTAGTAGTAGTTCCTTTCACTGTTCTTAGAAGTTGGGAGAAAACTGTCAGTGTGAATTTTGTAGGTTAGTCAGTACGCAACTGGTAAGTTGAACCAGTTTGCCGTGTGAGAGGTGACCTGTGATTGACATCAACTTTATTTTTGTATATCATCTTCCATAGGAAATTTATTGGTAGGAGTGATCTGCCTGCTACTGGATGAAAAGTGGCCAAACCATGACTCTTCTGGTTACTCTCAGTTAATAACAGTCACAGTCACTTTAAGTTAAACAAAATCTCAATTCAACAGTTGAATGCTAGGAAATGAATAAAAAATATGACAGTCTAAAATATAAGTAATTTCATTTAGTACTATTAAACTCTTTTTAAAATTTTATTATTATATTTTATGGATTATGCTACTACAGATGTCCAAACTGCCCTCCGCCCCCCACCCAACACCTTCCACTCCCTCAGGCAATCCCCATGTCATTGTTCATGTCCATGGGTCTAGCAAGTAAGGTCTGTGGCTACTCCATTTCCTATACTGCACTTTACAATGCCCATGGCTATTCTGTAACTACCTGTATTTGTACTTCTTAATCTTCTTACCTCTTCATCCTTTCCCCTACACACCCCTCCCATCTGGTAAACATCAAGTCTCTCTGTATCCATGATTCTGTCTGTTCTTTTTGTATGCTTAGTTTGTTTTTCAGACCCAATTGCTTACAGGTATTTCATTATTGCCAATTTATAGTTCATAGATTTTGTTTTTATTAAAAAGATTTTATTATTTTTATTTTTTAATTTAATTTAATTATTGTATTACATCTATCCCATTTACCCTCCCCTCTCACACCTCCCCTCCCTACTCCCCACAAAAGTCAATCCCATTTGTTGTCCATGTCATGGTTCTTCCATGTTAGTTCCTTGACTAAACTGCTCCCCTTCTTTGTCTCCTTCTCCCCACTCCCCCTCCCCTCTGCACACTGAAGGTCTATTCATTGTATTCATGTATCTGGCTCTGTTTTGCTTGTTTGTTGGTTTTGTTCATTAGTGTCCTGTAATGGCTGAGATTATATGTTGTTTGTCTTTCACTGACTGGCTCATTTCACTAAGCATAATACTCTACAGTTCCATCCATGTTGTGGCAAAAGGTAGGTGTTCCTTTCTTTTTGCTGTGTAGTATTCCATTGTGTAAATGTACCAAAGTTTTTTGATCCATTCATCCACTGATGGGCACTTAGGCTGTTTCCAGCACTTGGCTATTGTAAATAATGCTGCTATGAGCATAGGGGTGCATAGGTTCTTCTGAATTGGTGTTTCAGGATTCTTCAGGTATAATCCTACCAGTGGAATTGCTGGATCAAAAGGCAGTTCTCTTTTTAATTTTTTGAGGAAATTCCATACTATTTTCCATAGTGGCTGCACCAGCCTGCATTCCCACCAACAATGAATGAAGGTTCCCTTTTTTCCACATCCTCGCCAGCACTGGTTGTTTGTTAATTTGTTGATGAGGCCATTCTGATAGGTGTGAGGTGGTATCCCACTGTGGTTTTAATTTGCATCTCTCTGATAGCTAGTAATGATGAGCATTCTTTCATATGTTTATGGGCCTTTTATATGTTCTCCTCAGAGAAGTATCTGTTCAGGTCCTTTGTCCATGTTTTAATTGGGCTGTCTGTCTCCCTGATGTTGAGTTGTATAAGTTCTTTATATATTTTAGAGATCAAACCCTTGTCTGAGATGTCATTGGCAAATATGTTTTCCCATATGGTTGGTTCCCCTTTCATTTTGCTGATGTTTTCTTTAGCTGAGCAGAAACTTTTCGGTTTGATGTAGTCCCATTTGTTTATTTGTTCCTTTATTTCCCTGGACCTTGGAGAAGCATTGGTGAAATTATTCCTGCATGGGATATCTGCGATTTCACTACCTGTGTTTTTCTCTAGGACTTTTATGGTGGCATGGTTTATGTTTAATTCCTTTATCCAACTTGAGTTTATTCTGGTGTGTGGATTAAGTTGGTGGTTTAGCTTTACTTTTTTGCATTTGCCTTTCCAGTTCTCCCAACACCACTTGTTGAAGAGGCTATTGTCACTCTATTTTATGCTCCTTCCCCCTTTGTCAAATATTAATTGACCATAGAGTCCTGGCTTTATTTCTGGGCTCTTTATTCTGCTCCATTGATCTATATATCTATTCTTATGCCAGTACCAGGCTATTTTGTTGGCCTTGTAGTATAGTTTGATATCCAGTATTGTGATTCCTTTTCCTCCTACTTTGTTCTACTTTCCCAAATTGCTGTGCCTATTTGTGGTCATTTTTGGCTTCATATAAATTTTTGAAGTATTTTTTCTAGATCTGTCATTGGTTTTTAAATAGGGATTGCGCTGAATCTATAAATTGCTTTGGTAGTATGGACTTTTTAATGATCTTAATTCTTCCCATCCATGAACTTGGTTTATGCTTCCATTTATTTGTATCTTCCTTCATTTCTTTCTTCAGTGTTCTCTAGTTTTCCAAGTACAGGTATTTTACATCCTTAGTTAAGTTTATTCCAAGGTACTTTATTTTTCTTGTTGCTTGAATATTTCTTGCCAGTCCCTTTTAGCCTGCAAAGCTTCTTTTGAGAAATCAGCTGACACCCTCATGGGTAGTGCCCTGTAGGTACCTCTTCTTCTCTCTTGTGTTTTTAAGATTCTCTCTTTATCTTTAACCTTTGGAATTTTAACGATGATGTGTCTTGGAGTGGGCCTCTTGGAAGCACAGGAACACTCTGTGCTTCCTGGACTCAAACATCTATTTCCTTCACCAAATTAGGGAAGCTTTCTTTATTTTTTCAAACAGGTTTCTAATTTCTTGTTCTTTCTCTTCTCTTCCTGGCACCTTTATGATGTGAATATTGGAATGCTTGAAGTCATCCCAGAGGCTGTTTATACTATTCTCATTTTTTTTTTTTAGATGCTTTTTTCTTCTTGTTTAAATTGGGTTATTTTTCCTTCCTTATGTTCCAAATCATTGATTTGATTCTTGGCTTTATTCATTTTACTGCTGTTTTCCTGTAAGTTGTTCTTTATATCCATTAGTGCATCCTTTGTTTCTAATTGGATCTTTTTTTATGCAGTTGATGTCCTCACTAAGTTCCTTACAACCAGTGTTTTGAACTCTGCATTTTATAAGTTGCTAATCTCCAATTTGTTTAGTTATTTTTCTAAAGTTTTGATGTGTTCTTTCATTTGGGCCATATTTCATTATCTCTTTATTTTTGCAGTCCTCCTGTGTTTGTTTCTATGTATTAGGTAGAGATGCTATTACTCCTTCTCTTGGTGTCATGACCTAATGTAGTAGGTGTCCTGTAGGGTCCAGTGACACAGCCTCCTATATCACCCAGGCTGGGTTTTTGAGGTGTGCCCTTCCTATGTGCTAGGTACAGCCTGCTCTGTTAGTAGAGGTTTGGTTGCTGTTGGAAGGTGGAAGGGAGGGTATCACCTAGGCCAGTCAGCTGTAAGGACTGGCTGTGACCACGGACCACCAAGTTCTGCCCTCGGTGGAGAATCAGCTGTGCTCTGACATGATCTATAGCTGTCCACTATGTGCACAGGCCTGGGGCTTTCCCAGGTGGTGCAGGGCAAAGTCAGCCCCCACCTGTGTATTTCCTAGGGCCACTTTTCTTGAGGTATAGAGCAATCTGAGATGGCTGCTACTTGCACTGGGCTTGGAGATTCTCAGGTGAAGTCAAGCTGTAAATCTAGGCTGGCTGCTGCTAGTGCCATGTTTGGGGCCACTTGAGGAGTTATGGGGGCTGGGGGTTCACTGAGGCCAGCTATTGCCTATTTGAAAGGATTTACATAGTTGTGAAGCTTGAGCCAATACCAGTCATTCATATGGAAAAACTACTGTTAATAGCTATAAACTGAATGGGACAGAGCCTCCGGGGATTTCTAGGGTGGGCCAAGCTGTGTTAGCCAGGTCAAGGGAGTCTCAGATATGACACTCACCTGTCAGGTCTGTGGCTCTATCTTTCTGTGCAAGAGAAAGCTGTTCCCCAGCTCTGGCCTTGATGCCAGACACTTCCATTTCTTCCCTGTATGCTTCTGGTGCCTTTCCAGCTGCTACCCTGGTGCTGGAGCTCAGAGGGAGTCTGTGTGTAGTTTCTTTAAGAGGGACTGCTTGGGACTCCAGAAGCTTCTTCCACGGTCTCAGTCCCTGCTGGCTTTTGTAACCAGAAGTTATGGGACTTAATACTGCCATCTTGACTGGAAGTCAGCACTATTAAATTCTTATTATGATATTCAATTTCTTCCTCTTGCCGACCCCCCCACACCCAATGGCTTGCATGGGGAAAGGAGGCATAGTTCTTCACTATTTGCAAAAGTGAATGATGCTTAACTTCATAGAAAGTGGTCTTTTGCTTCCAAGGCTCACTAAAAATATTCCTTTTTTGGAGATATTTGTTTCTTGCTCCTAGAAAGTGGGAAAAATTGTAGTTAGGTTAAGAATATGGAAATTTATGTTAGATTTGGGATTCAGCTTCTAACTTGGGCAAATTTCCTCCTCTAAACTTTGGTTCCTCATTTGTTAAAGAGAAATTAATACCCCATGGAATTATGAAGATTGGATTTCTGGGTGAGAACAGCCAAGTAGAATGTCTGGAAGATACTATTCCCTCAATAAACGTTTGATGTGTGGCCACTCTTTGAGCTCCAGCTCAAATCTATTCCTCATCGTGGCTGGCATTTCTCATGCTTTGCCGTATTTTGTTCTTCTTGTTTTGGGGGGTTCATAGGATTGTTAGTTTGGGAAGATGGTTCTTCCTCAGGCCTAAATTGGAGCAAGTGGCTAGAAGTGGACCTGTCAGGGCCCTCCTATGTCCCACTGGCACTTCTCATTTCTGAACACTCCAGCCCAAGCACCAACCCCAGGAATCTGCCTGAAGGAATTATGTCTTCAACCAGTAACAACCTTAGCTCCTTTGCCCCTCAGATAATTCTGTGGCACACATTTCTCAAACCTTTCCAGTGGGATTAAAGTCCCGTTACCCACATTAGTAAACTGCTTGGTAACATTCCTCTGCTGGCTTCCTCCCGTTTCCTGTAGTTCAGGTTGTTTAGTAGGAGTTTTCCTGGGATCAGCCCTGTGGAAAGGAGGGAAGGAAGTAGAGCAGTAGCAGAGGGAGAGGTTGGACTGCAGTGTAATCTATACAGAGGCCTCAGTTGACCTGTTGGGCAGCTCTCCAGCTGAACTGGCCCTTCAGAGTTTTCCTGAGTTGGGGGTGACTGCAATGATGAGTCACTGGGTGTGGGGTGTGCCAAGAAGGGAGCCTGACCTTGGGAGAGACCACTTTCCCCAGTGAGGTAACGTCTGAGCGGGCTGCCTGCTGAGGCTCCTCTGGCAGCACCCAGCCTTGTTTCCTGCAGGGGCTGGGCAGGGCCTCAGACATCCCACCATATGGAGGCCTCCCGTGCCTTCACCCGTGTGTTCTCAGATAAGCTCCCAAATAAACCGCTTGCCCTAAATTGGGTCTCAGTGTCGGTTTCTGGAGGAGCCCAGGCCAAGCCCCAGTTGGAGAGCTTGCTCTATGTGCACACATGTAGGAAACGGATGTGACTCCTACCCAGGGAGTCAGGAAGGAGGGACGGACTGCTTTGGTGATGGGGCAGCTGTTACACTGAGGGGGTAGCCTGAACCCTAGTGTGTGTTGGGGCAAAGGAGAGCGGGTGGCAGTGTTTCCCTGGAGCAGAGCCAGGCCTTGGGTGGGGAGCGCCTGTGCGGGTGCGGCTGTGTTCAGGCGGGCTGGCAAAGGGACCTCCGCTGCAAGAGGCTGGGGATGGGAGCCAGGTTTCCGGGGGCTACAAATGGAGTCACAAGTGCCTACTCGGTGTAATAAAATCAAGAGGATTTTAAAAAAGAGAGCCAAATCCAATTTCTTCTCCCTACATTAATTATAGAAAACCTAATTTATTTGCATTATAAAGTAACAGTATCCAGGGCTTTATCTGGACTGCTAATCTTTTTACATTCATCACTCTAGTTATTTGCATTCTGCTGGCCAATTCAGACTATGTGGAGCTGTTAACTATTCCACCTCAGGGCTGTGCTTCCTAATTGGACGGTCCCTTTTGACTGAACGCACCATGGAGAATATTAGGATAATCCAAGTTGTGCTACTTCTGGTCATGGCTGTACTATTACCCTCAATCAGGGCATCTCGAAAGTCCATATTTTTGATTTATGTTTTTCACAGTCTATAGGAACAACTTCATAACACTCCACTACTTCTAATTATATGATGTTCAATAAAATATTTGGTAGCTTATTGTTTACTTAGGCTGGTCAGGAGGCCAATTGGAGCCCCAAAGTGTTCCATCCTTGTACAAAAAGTGTGCAGCCTGGTTGGGACCCCACTTGGCCAACAGTACAAATGTGTCAATCTGGAACACCATAAAAACCAAATTCAGCAAAGCTGTAGAGAAAAAGATTTTTTTTTCAGTGAAATGGCTACATTTTAATTATTGAAGACAGTATAAGTGGGATGTAATTACACACACAGAAAGAACCCTGGAAATATCTTTTGACCCAGCTGGGAATTTATACAAAGAAAATCAGAAGAAAGAAGGGGCCCTGGCTAGTGGCACAGTGGATAAGATGTGGGCATGTGAACCCAAAGGTTGCTGGTTTGATTCCCAGCCAGGTCACATGACCAGGTTGCAAGCCAGGTCTCTAGCCAGGTCTCTAGCTGGAGGCAGGTGAAAGGCAAACATGCAATGATGTCTCTCTCCCTCTCTGCTGCTCTCCCTTCTCCTCTCTCTAAAAATAATAAATAAAAGAAAGAAAGAAGGAAAAAGATCTATGTACACAACTATGTTGCAGAAATAGCTATAAATGGGAAATAACGTGTCTAATAAAGGGACTGGGTAAGTCAAAGGTGTTTTTTTTTTAAGGTTTTATTCATTATCTTTAGAGAGAAGGGCAGGGAGGGAGGAAGAAAGGGAGAGAAACATCCATGTATGGCTGTCTTTCACCTGCCTCCAGCTGGGGACCTGGCCTGCAAACCAGCTTTGTGCCCTGACTGGGAATGGAACCAGCAACCCTTGGGTTCGTAGGCTAGCACTCAATCCATTGAGCCACACCAGCCAGGACAGAAGAGAAGGTTTTTCTTAATTAAAACTTTAACCTCTATCTCCCTAACTTTGTCAGTATAATAGTAAAAGCATTGTCATGATTTCCAGAGATTTTGATTTCCATGTAGTTATATTAACCCCCAGATACATGATAAATATTGAAAGGTTTGAAAGCATCATCTAACTCCTAATTTGCTATTATATTTCTTTAATGAAAGAATAAAATTTTGGTAAGTAGTTAAGGAAATAAATCCAGATGTCCAATTATACCAATATCTCTAACTTTGAAAAAAACCAAAAATCTAGGACAGTGCTTTTCAAACTTTGGGGGGTGCACATGAACCATCTAGGCGCCTTTTTTTTTTTTTAAAGATTTTACTTAATTATTTTTAGAAAGAGGGGAAGAGAGAGAGGCAGAGAGGGAGAGAGACATCAATGTATGGTTGCTTTTCACCTGCCTCCAGCCACAGACTTGACTGGAGACCTGTTTTGCAACCTTGTTTTGTGCTCTGGCTGGGGAATCGAACCTGCGACCTTTGGGTTCGCAAGCTGGCACCTTATCCACTGTGCTACCAGCCAGGGCTAGGGGCCTTTTTAAAAGGAGGGCTCTGACTTGGGGGGGGGGGGGGCTGAGATTCTGCATTTCTCCCAAGATCCTAGGTGATGTTGATGCTGCTGGTTTGTGGGCCATATTATAAGTAACAAGGACCCAGAGACTCTTCAAACTCTTGTGAATTTAAGTAAAACATGCATTTTAAAATTTCTTCATAAGGCAATTTGCATAAAGCTAGGCCAGTTACTCAGCTGCTTCAGGGTTAGGGACTAACTCATTAAATCTAAGATTCAATTGATAGATGATACATTATTTTATGTGCTGCTAAGCAGGGGAAATACTGGCAATTAAATTGTGATGTACCCTGATTTTAGAAATGTTAAAATACAAGTTTTAGAATTGAAGAACTACAGTTTCTTTGGCTCCTTTACGGTTTCTGTGCTAGGCACTTTTATGAGGTAGATGCTGTAATTACCTCATTTTACAGAGGTTTGGTGGGGCAAATGATTTGAAGTGGCAGAGCTGGAGTTTGAACCCAGGTCTGTAGGACTGGTGAGCCCACTGTCTTGACCTCTACCCCACAGGCAGGCCCATTGGCCCTGAGGAAAACGCTCCCTTGTGCTGTCTCCCATGGCATTCACTTAAGGTACCCTTGCCTACAATAGTATCCTTTTTAAACACACCTTGGAGCTTGGCTTCTTGTATTCCTCACTGTACCGAAGTGGCTTATCTTGAACTCCACAGTGACTCCTTTGCTAAACCCAGTAATCCTTTCAGTCTGCATTTTCCTCAACCTCAGCTCTTTCTGATACAGCCTCCAGTCCTGTTTTGAAACTCTCTCTTGTGTGTTTCTGAGTAACTTGCTATTTATGTTTGATGGTTTTCTGATTATAAACAAATCATATTTGGGTTAATATAGTTATCACCAACTCTTTCCTTTGCAACCATGTGTCAAAAGTAAATGACAGAAATCCAGGTGACCTCCAAATCCTGACTGAAAGAATGGTGAATTTGGGGTTGCAATACAAACTGCAGTTTGAAGTCATGGATCTTGCTAGAACCTTTTCTTCTTTTGCTCCCACTTTGTGCATATTTTTATCATCGAGCATACAGTGTTACATTCTAATTATGTGCACTTGTAATTGTATCCTACTTGACTGAAATCCTTGTGGGTAGAGACTGTATTTTCTTTTCTTTTCTTTTTTTCTGTTTCTCCAACCCCTGTCCAATTTCTGGGCCATAAATGATTCAACATTGCTGAGGCTGGACCACAGTTTCCTATTTTAGTGGTAAGAAAAGCCATTTCCTGATAACTGACTTATGCGGCAAAAGAGCATTAGCTATGAGGTCTCTAGCCCCAGGCACAGATCAGCCAGGAAAGGACAAGGGGCTGTGGAAGTCCCTTCTCTTGCACCTGCGACCTCACAGGTCCCTGATTGAAATTACTCCGCAATTAATTGCTAGCTGTTTTCAGCAATATTGAAAGTTCTGAATTGTTCACATTTGAGGATAAAATAAACCTTTGCATGGAGGACAAAGTCTTCTATTAAAAAAACCGCCCACAAAACAGCTACAGCAACAGCAACAACAAGAGCCATCCTGTAATGTCATTTAAAAAACAATTGGATTAAGGACTACAGGGCTCAAGGCTTCTGCCAAGAAGTGGTTCTCTAGGAGTTTGAATGGGCTGCTTTCTGCAAGTGCCCCACTTGTCCTCCGCAGGGAATTTCTCCTCATAGAATCTCACTCCCTAAGCCCACTCCCAGATCAATTTTAGATGATTTAAACCTGGAGAGAATTAGATTTCCCCACTATGGGCTACCATGATATTTTCTCATCACGTCCCTGCTTGCTGGCTCACTGTGCTTAGATTTGATTCAGTTCATTCATTGTCTACTTCTGAAGCAAGTCAGGCAAAGCCACAATTATTGGTAACTTAGTCATGGAACAAGGCTGTTTTCAAGAAAGATAATTAAGTCATTTTTTCCTAAAAGATTAAAAAATAATTTGCAAGTAAATGGTAGGCAAGGTGCCCCTTTACCCCTCAACACTTCAGTGTGTGTTTCCTAAAAACAAGGAAAACTCTTCCATAACCATAGCACAATGATCAAAAGCAGAAAGTTAACATTGATACAATACTATTAGCTAACCTCAGTGAGATTTTGCCAATGGACCTAATAATGCCCTTTATTAGGCTTTGAAACTTGAGGTGACGACATACAGGTGGGGGGCAATTAGAGACAGTGCACTAGGGCAGTTACCATACCATATAGCGTCCTAGCAAATCCATCTCAGTTATGTTACTGTGGCCCAGTCCTCAGATGCCTGTTGCCTGCTCTTTTTCCCCCCAGCCTCTAGAACTCTCCTCAATTTCATAAGCTACCTGAAATTCTTTTTATAAATTTCTTTTCTGCCTAAATGAGCCAGAAGTCTGTAGTTTGCAACCCAAATTCGACTCGTTAAATTTATTATATTTTCTCGTTTTCAAAATGTTGTTGAACTTCACATGCTCGGTTCACATGCCACCTTTTTCTTGCCTCGTATTTTCTTTTGTTTGTAATGTTAGTTTACCGCATCATGTAACTTGTACGTGTGCAACATTCTTCTTGGACATCTGTGTATGTTACGTCATGCTCACCAGCAAAGCCTGATCTTCATCTGTCACCACGCAGTGACTCACTGTATGCACTGTAGCTCCCCTCCAGCCTCCTCCCCCTCCCCCACATCACCGATCTGTTATCTGCCTCCGTGAGTTTTTCTGTTGTTGTTACTTGTTTGTTTTGGATTTTTAAAATATTCACATATGAATGATATCATACGGTATTTGTCTTTTCCTGTCCATTTGACTTATTTTACTTCGCGTGGGATCCTCAAAGTCGAATTATCTCTTTTTTTTTGAAAGAGGAAGGGGACATGCTAATTGACCCTGCCATAAATAATTTTACCGCTTGATTTCAGAGTCCATTATACCTGTTTCTCTTTTTGTTTGTCAAGTGATTTATGCTCAATCCAAACAGCACTTATGCCACTAATTTGCCTGAGGAACTGTGACTGCAGGTTTAAGCACGGCCCTGAAGCCTCGGAGGCCATGGAGAAGCAGTGTGGCGGGACGGCCGATAGAGGGCACTAGGCTATTTGTGATCATTTTGGAAGGGCTGGAGAAGCCTCTTTCCTAGCCTATACTGTAGGTTAAAAAAGTAAAAGAACACAGCATTTTAACTTCACCAATTCTGTTAGAAGCACGATGAAATTTAAAAAAAAAAAAACAAAAGGAAAATGGAAAAATCCACCAGCTATTTATCTTTAGGTCTGAAGTTTATGCAGTGAAAGCTTTCAACGTTAGTTGTCAGTTACAAAGAGCTTATGCAACCTAATGTGCACACCCTCGCCATTGTTTCTTTCTTTCTTTCTTTTTTTTAATTTTATTGTTGTTGTATTACATCCATCCTCTCTTTGCTCCCCTCTGTCCCCCTCCCCACCCACCCATTCCCCCCAAAGTCAATCCCACCTGTTGTCCATGTCCATGGTTCCTTTACACTAGGTTCTTGTCTAAGCTGCTCCCCTTCTTTGCCTCTTCTTCCCCCCTCCCCCCAACCCCATTCCCCCTGACCACTGAAGGCCTCTTCCTTGTATTCATACACTTGGTTCTGTTTTGCTTGTTGTTAGTTTTGCTCATTATTGTTTCTTGATGTATTTGTTTGCCTGGAGGACAGAGTAGAGCACTTAACACCAAAGATTGGGTTTGGGAAGTTATACGGCTCTTTTTGTCAAAGACAGTCAGTTGGAATAAAAGAAATGTTGATTACACTATATCTGATTTCTAATGAATATTTTGTTTTTCTCTCAGGAGTTCTACTTCCTTCTCTCCCTCCTTCCTTCCTAGCTTCCTTCAGAAGTGGGAAGTTGGTGTTTTGTTTCTATAACCTTCTTTGGGGGAGCTAGCTGGTAAGCTTACGCTCTGCTATTCCTTCCCTTGGTGTCCTTGGATACCATGATTGACTCTTGTCCCTAGCCTTCTCTCCTAGTCTTTCTCCTGGAACCTCAGCTGGAAAGAGTTAGGAGGAAGGTGGAAGGAGGACTCTCAGTGGCCTTCTGGTTGCCTGGGTCCCTCTCAGCTCCTTACCCTCATCTTCCCTAGGGCATCTCCTTTGGACACATGATCAAATCTCTAATTCTGGGAGCTCTCTTCTTAATCATTTCACACACCTCCTCACTAGATTTTCAGGCCTCTGGTATTCATTGTCTCCTGAAATTGTTTCATACTTCTCTCTTTAGTTAATACATCACTGTTATAGCTGTCTGGGTAAGTAGGGAATTTTCATTGCTACAGGTTGAAAACATCTCTTAAAAGCAATTTAGAGATATATTATCAAAGCAAAAACTAGAGATTATCTCAAGCCTTTCAGATTCATTATAGCAATATAAATGTGCTCTTAAGCAAGGAATGCTCTGCTTTTTGCCTTTGAATTCACCTGTACTTCCGAAACAATTAATTTATAAAACCTCATTCAGATTACTTCAGTGGATTCTTGGACTCAAGTTCTTTGGGGATAGTAATTTATCTTGCATAACTGACTTTGAGAAGAATCATGTAACTTAAAACAGGATGGTTGTAAACTAATTCATTCATGTGAAATTAGTAGCAGAAATGTTGGTTAGGACAAGCCGGCTACAACACTGGTTGAGAATATCCACACAGGGAAAGTTAAGAGGAGGTAAATTTGACCCCCAGAGGAGGAACCAGCAGGAAGGAGAATGGAGAAAAGCCAATATAAAAGATGTAGAGTAAGATTTGTTTGTTTTTGAGAATCTATCTTAGAGTATACTTGTGAAATAATTATAAGAAAGATAATTTGAGGAACATATAAATGAATATAAAGAGTCAAGGAAAGACAAGTTGTTCCTTTTTCCTGAGATGGTAAAGAATGGATAAAAGGAATAAAGTAGGTTAAACTAGGACTCTGTGTGTCCTCCATCCATAAAACATATCTACATTTTGCTCTGAAAACCTAACATGTTTCAAGTGTCTAGCTCTAAATGCCTTAGTGCAGATTATTTCATAATGAATTTTCAAATACACCCTTTACTATACTTCACAGAGTGCTATATTCTATAGGAAATCAAATTATTATTGGTTAAATTGATGTACAAAGGGCACCTCTATGTATTGCATATGAGTGAGGCTTTATGTAAGCTTTTAAAATCCGAATTTGCATCCTTAATAAAATTGCATTTTGGATGCGCACTGTTTTATAATCATCACTGGTTGCTGGTTGTGTCAGCATTTCACATACAGTCTGGCCTACAAAGTAGGAAGATGGCCATAGAAAGCCTGGTGTGACTTGAGTCTTTGTGACAATGGCGAATCTAAGGTGCTACAGTATCAGCTGGGTCTTGAAGCTGTGTCAGGCATGGTTGTTACAGATGTTAGTGTCTTACAGATGACATGGGAGGGGTGCAGGCCTGCACACAGTGGGCCCAGCACAAGATCTGTGCCCTAGGATGTACACAGTTCAGTGACAAGCGGAGTAACCCCGTGTGTTAGGGCCACTTAGCAAGGCATGTATTTAGAGATCTAGGAAGAGAGTTGGCTCAATCAAAACCTGAGGCTGTTAGGCTCAGTGACCTCAAGTATTCTGCATATTTTCTTTGGAAGCTAGGACACTGAGTGGGAGTGGCTGTAGGATAGAGGTAAGAGGGAGGCTGATTGCAGAAACCGGAGAGAAAAGATTTTCTCCAGGGAAAGCTTAGAGAATCTGAAGGATATAACAGATGCTTTGGGTTTGGAAATAAGACCTTCAGTTTAGATGGAGTGACTACAGTCCTTACATTAAGAAAGCCATGCACTGGGGGGAAGGGAGGGAGTTGAGGTCATTAATTGGAATTTTTGTACTAGTATGCACTGTTAGACAGTAACACTTCATTACAAAGAATGAATTCCAAAGCCCCTTCCTTCTCCTGAAGGTTTGGGGGTGTGAGGTGTGCCTTGAAAGTACAGTTAAGAAATGAGTAAAGCCAAGAGTTCTTCTGCTGAAGGTGGGAAAGGAGGCTTGTGGGAAGTTTTCACATTTCCAAGGAAATCATGAGTAGCAGAATAATAGTGAAATATGAGAGACAAGTGGTGTGCAAAGATACTTGAAAATAGAATGTCTTAGGGGGTACTGGAAATAGTGACCCCAAACCTTAGGCAGCCTGACTGGCTGGTTGCCACTGTGAGTAGTTGGCAGTAAAAGAAGCAGTAGGAGACCACTGGGCAGCTACAGTAGCCACAAGTGACCTTTATTTTTTGTGCCAGAGCCCTTAATCTTCAATTACTCATGGCCTCTTAGCTTCAAACCAGATGGCTGAAACCACTTTGCATATGACCTTTGCATAACTGTGATACTATTGTGCATATTTTAAAAAATTTTTATAGGATATGGTAACAAAAATGCATATCTATTTTTATCTGCTAGACTCAACCTTATTACTTTGGTATATGGAATGAAAGCTAAAAGTTAACGCAATCAAAAGGAATGCTTATTTGATTTCAGAGTAATTGAATGGAAAGTAGGAAAATGAAAATGCATTACTTTAACAGTAGATTTACACAGAGTAACCTATAGACTTTTCAAGGGATTAAGATTATCCTTAATCATACCAAACTGGAGCTTGAAGCAATTATGGTGATACAGATGTATTATTAATGCCAGCTGGAACCCAGGTTTTGATTATGTAAGAAAATAGGCTTAAACTTTTGGCAGATGGTGAAACTAGAATTATCCCAGTGATCTTCATCACTGTTCTTCAGAACAGTGAGACTGTTCTTCAGAAACTGACTGTGTCCTTATTTTTCTGAATACTCAAAGTGGATCATTTCTCCAACGCACGTGTTTGTCAAACTATGACTCGGGAGCTGTTTTTGTTTCTGTTTTTACATGCTCAGATTTCCATTAGCCTTTCTTTTCTTTCTTAACTCCCCCCCCGCCCCCCCATGGAAAGTCCCTGAATTGCCATAGTGCAAATGGGCACCACGGTGGGTGGGAGATTCTTTCTTGCTATAGTAGCGTGAGCCCTCTTGTGAATGATCTGGGGTAAAGAAGCAGGACAAATAATGGGCTGATATTGGTAGAACTAATTGAATGGTTCCTATAACTTTAACAAGGGCAAGAAAAAACTTTAACTTCGTAGGGTTACCCAGCAGGACCACAGATCAGGGTCAGGGAGGTAGAACACTGCCGGCTCACCTTCTGGCTCAGTAGGACAGAGAGCAGGATGTCTGCCAGGCTGGTTTCCAATCCTGCTGATAAAAGGAGCAGCATTTTGATTTTTCAGGAAGTTGAAGGAATGGTAAGACCAAAGTCCCAACATTGGGAAATCTCATTAACCTTCATCAGTTAGGTATTTGTATTTTATGGGAGAAGTGATTTGAGTTTCATACGACTATGCAACAAATAAGTGGGAAGAGTTTGGTGGTGAATATCCAGTGTAACTTTTTGCAGTAGGAGAATGAAATCAAAGATTACAGCAAGGCTGCCCCAGCTGGTGGCTCAGTGGATAGGTACCAGCCTGTGAACCCAAAGGTCACTGGTTCGATTCCCAGCCAGGGCACATAGCCAGGTTGCAAGCCAGGTCTCCAGTCAGGTCTGTAGCTGGAGGCAGGTGAAAAGCAACAATACATTGATGTTTCTCTCCATCTCTCCCTTCCCCTCTCTCTGGGGAAAAAAAAAAAAAAAAAAAAAAAAAAAAAAAAAGATAACAACATGGTTGAAAGAGAGGAGTGGAAAAGGAAATGATAGGGAGCAAAATATTACCTGGCAATACCATGCAGGTGCATACCAATCACCTGCAAACTCATGTCTTTCTAATGGCTTTACAACTGAATACTCTCCTTAGGAAAATATAAGTGGAGACTACTGGTTGAGAATGAATGAAATCCCTAAACATTTTATTAGTTAAAATGAATCATTATCAAGGAAAGAGAAGACATGGTTTCTTCCTTTAAGGAATTGATCATCAAAGGAGAAAGAAGGACACATACAAACAAGACAGAAAAGAACTAACATTCAATAAACACTATTTGCTGAAAACAATATCATACAATTACAACACTAGGTTTGCAAATATAATATATCTCATTTTTGCATAAACCATATTTGTTAAAACACTATTACCTAGGCATTATTATTGCATATTTTACTGGTAAAAACTGAGACTTAAGAGGCTAACTAGATTTTCCAAGTCATACAGAAATTAAAAGACACAGGATCTGAACCCAGGAATCTGACTTCAGATACTGAACTCTTAATCATTACACTTTAATATCTCATGGACACCTTCAGCGTCCTTCTGTTGTTCATTAGGAACTAAACTCATCTTCATATGTGCCTGATGGTTGAGTAGCTGGAACATGAAGGCTAGTTAGCATGGCTGGGCTGATAAAAGTCAGAAGGGACTGAAAAGTAGTGACTTTACGGCCAAAAAATGTTTGAAAAGGCAGGGAGAAAATATGAGTTGGTCCTATACAGAGGCAGTTGAATTAGTTCCTGGACTGATTCCATGTCTTAATTTCCTCTTTTTGAAAAAGTAATTTTCTTAATTTGCCAGATCATCCTTTAATTATGGGGTCACCGGCATTTATTTATTCATTGTATTGAGAATACAGGCTTTAATGGTGCAATTTTAGGAGACTCAATCAAGTAACAATTAGCTCTGTGGCTCTTGGCCAAGTGGTTCTAGTGCCTAAATTCATCTAATATTTCACTTGGCCAGACTGTGGGATGCCATTCTCCTACAGTAATTTTCCTTGCATCTTAACTCTCTGCAGTAAATGGCTATACCAAGGAAAGGAGCCTCTGTCTATATCTCCTTCTTTGTACCAATTGGCTTTAATGACATTTGCAGTCTTTCCCATAACTTCCCAAGATGCATGTTGCTTATGGAGGACCCATCCCTTTATTTAGCCCTTTAGTTCTCCTTTCTTCTTCCTTCCCTCCACCTTTATTCCACTTATCCTTTTTCTCTCTCCTCTTTCCTTCCTTACTGCCTTTTTCCTCCTTTCCTCCCTTCAACAAATAATTACTAGATTTCAAAGAAATACTAGGCCTTGTATCAAGTACTGTGAGGGATACATAGATAGATGAAAAATATTTGATTGATTATTTTCATTCATTTAACAAATATTTATTGAGTGCCTACTGTAGGCCAGGCTACATTTTGCAAGCTGGGAATGAAGTTGAGTACACAATAAGGCCTCTTTTCTCAGTGAATTGTATTCCTGGGGATCTACTGGGGAGACAGATAAAAAATATCATATGTCAAGCAGTGGTTAGACCTATAAATAAAAATGAAGCACAGAATGGAGAGAGAGAGAGGAGAATAGACAGTGTATTATTTTTAGATAGGCTGGTCAAGGCAAAGCCCTCTGACTAGCCGACATTTGAGCAGAGATACATTGTGTGTGATGGAAGAGCAAGTACTCAGGCAATTCAGTTCTAAAAGGGAGGACAGGTGTGAAAGTAAATCACTGTAGCAGAAGGTAGAAAGAGTAAAGGCTGCAAGGAAGACATAGATGAAGAGCTGTAGGGTGAGTTCAGTAGAAGGGGACATAGCTGCTGCTGGGAGGGTGATGATATGAAGATGAAGCCCCACTCCTTTGGGGTGGCGTGCACTCTGACACCTCATAGGAAGTCTTCCCCCAGGCCCACTCCTACAGAGAGAGCCTCTTTGATTATGCGACTCTTGGGTCTGCACACCTAACCAAGGTGCCTTTCAGTTAAGAGGCTGAGACTCTAGTGAAGATGAAAATGAGTTATATTATCTGTCTCCTCCTTCTTCTAGTTTTAGATCCCTCTAAATCATATTTCTTATTTATAAGAAGACAAACCTTCTGTTCAAGCCTAATGATGGCTACCGAAGGCAGGAAGGCAGGAAGGCAGAGGGAGTGCTCTGGTTTTTAGGTGACTGTGCCTTGTGCTTAAGATGAGGACATCTACGTTTTTTTACCAACTTTGGTCAGATTGGTAAGGGCCTGGCTCTTCTACTAGAATGCAGATACTCCACTGGAAAAGGAAACGCCTCAACACAGCATCATCTCACATTTGGCTATTAGCCAAAGAGAATGAAAACAAGAAACTATGAAAATGAAACCTAGAAAATTCTATAACATTTTTATTTTTAAAATAGGATTCTGGCAAGGAGGGCATAGAAGACTCTAAATGAAGAGTTAATGGATAGAGAGAGGGATGAAGCAAAGGAAAAAAAGGTATTATTCAATTTCACAGAACAGTTATATCCAGCTCTTAAGATTGATTCCATTGATACCTCTTAAAAATTTTTTTTTTAACCCCTACCTAAGGACATGCTCATTGATTTTTAGAGAAGGGGAAGGGTGGGGGAGAGAGGGGGAAAGAGAAAAAAATCAATATGAAGGAGAAATATTGATTGATTACCTCTCATATGTGCCCTAAGAGGAGACCAAACCCACAGCCCAGGCATGTGCCCTGACCAGAAATTGAGCCCATGACCCTTCAGTCTATAGGACAACATGCCAACTAACTGAGCCACACTAGCCAGGACCCCACTGAGACCTCTTGAAATATAGGTATATTTCAAACAGCAAAAATACTTTCAAAAGCTACTTGAAGCAAAGGCAAGATCATAGGATTGGGCATGGGGATCCTTAGGAGGCAAGGCAAACTTGTAATCATTGAAGTAATATGCTTGAGAAACAGATTTAATATGGCTGAGAGCTGTGGTAGGGACAAAAATGGTGGGGAAGGAGGAGAAATAAGAAGCAACATTATGGACAGTGGCTGGTGCCCAAGTCAAGAAAATAGCCAACAGAGCTTTAGCAATACAAATATCTATTATTGAATTTTACATTATTTCTTTACTGTCTTCAATAATACTTTCTATTTTCTCAAAATAGCCTGATTAGAGAGTATGTTGGGGAGCCATTAAGGACAAGAACAACCCAGGGAAGAATAGGGTTGAACAGAATGGGACTGGATGATAAAGGACCTTCTCATCTCATTCTCTACTCTGCAGAGGTGGAAGAAGAAATAGCAATTAGAGAGTCTACCCACCCTCCCCTGACCCCACTGAAATGGACAGAAACCTCAAGAATGCCACTGCATTTTATACAATTCATAATGTGGAGATTTTAATCTATACTAGATATTAAGAAATAGGTCAATTTTAGCTGATATCAGGATTACATATAGTTTAAAAAGTACTGTGAATTCTAATTAGAATGTTAGTGCATTACAACTTCAGAAGTGAAAATAAAAGCCGAACTCCAGTGTTCAACATGAAGGGGAAGGAAATATTTGAAGTGAAGCGTTAAATGGCTCTTCCTTTTAATAGATGGGAATAAAGCTGTCTCTGGCCAAGAATTATTTTATTTGCATCTCAGAAGGGTCTTTCACAGAAGTAGGTCTTTGCTATGGGCAGCCTAGAAATTGGAGGAGTTCTATCCTATTATTTCTTTTCATAGTCCTGAGTGCACATTTGAAACTTGGACTGTCCTACTCAATTTCTCTGCTTTTGAAGCTGTGGAAAAACCCAACTATCTACAAAGGAAAAACTTGTGTAAAACTGAGCAGGAGATGACTGAGCCATCACAATGCTCTTTGATTTGAATACTGACTAACCGAGAACAGAGTGTGTTCAAACCACCCCCAGTGCTATTTGGAGACTTTTGATTTCTGACATGATGAACTCAGCCAAGGCTGTTGGCTCCCTCTCCATAACCAACACTAAAATGCTACAGAAGCCACAGGGAAGTACGTGGGTCTGACAGATGTATGAAAAACGGCAAACACACAAACTTTAAGGGGCACTAAGGCAGAGAGCATGTGTGGGTTTCAGGGTGTGGGAAATGGCAGTGTAGTTTGGAAGAGGGCCGGACACTAGACCTCCATGTTCAATATGGTAGTTACTAGTCTTGGGTGCCTATTGAGCACTCACAGGTGTGCCTAGTTTAAAATGAGATGTGCTGTTGCTGTAAAATACCCCCAGGTTTTGAAGACTTAGTAAAAAAAGGAAGCTCATTAATTCATTTTTATAATGCTCATATATTGAGGTAACAATGTTTTATATATGCTGGACTAAATGTAATCATTATTCATATCAGTTTTTGGAGGTTGCTGTAACAGCAGTGATTTGTTTTCTCACAGTTCTGGAGGCTAGAAGTCCAAAATCAAGGTGACAGCAGGGTTGGTTACTTTTGAGGCACCTCTTGTTGTTGATTAAATGGCTATTTTCCCCCTGCATCTTCATAGTGTCCTCCCATGTGTGCCTATGTTCTAATCTCTTCTTACAAGGAGATCGGTCATATTGGAATAGGCCCACTTTAATGACCTCATTTTAATTTAATTAGTCTTTATAGGCCTTATTTCCAAATACAGACACATTCTGAAGAGCTGAAGGTTAGGACTTAAACATATAAATTTATGGGCATAATTCAGCCCATAACAGTATTAGAATTAAATTCACTTATTCTTTTTTATTTTTAAAAATGTGGTTAGTAGAAAAGTAGAAATTACACCCATAGCTTGCATTATATTTCTGTTGGACAGCACTGTACTACACTATAACTCTAAAAGGGCAGGCTCCTTTTATACTATTGTACTGGGTTTTCTGGTACCTTGAACAGAGCCTGCCACAAATACATGCTCAATTACATTGGTTGAATGTACCTATCATGGGCAGTAGGTAGGGTGGAAGATTTTAGGTGTGGATCTTTTTAAAAAATCATTTAAATTCTTTTTCTTTATTTTATTTTATTTTCAGTTAGAATTCTCCCAATATTCTCCCCATTGCTCTCTTCTGCCCCTCCTCCCACAGTCAATCCCTACCCTGTTGTTCATATCCATGTGTCCTTTATACTTGTTCCCTGACTAGACTCTTCCCCTTCTTTTCCCCATTATCTCCCTTCCCCCATCTCCTCTGGTCACTGTTAGTTTGTTCCTTATTTCCATGTTTCTGGTTCTATTTTGCTTGTTTGTTTTGTTCATTAGTTTCCACTTATAAGTGAGATAATATGGTATATGTATTGCACTGCCTGGATTACTTCACTAATCCTGTTCCATCTATGCTGTCATGAAGGGTGAGAGTTCCTGATAAGGGTTTGTTTCCTGGCTATTTCCTGTTCTGGCAGCACCTGTAGAACAGTATACAAGACCTGGTGGGTGCAGTGACTCTCAGTGAGCCAGCCACAGGGAGGTACGGACCTACTGAAGGATGGCCCAACAAATAACCAAAATCCAATCATAACCAGAGAGCCCACATGAACCACATAAAGGGATGCCCAAGAGCATCAAGCTCAGGAGCTCACGGGGGCTGTACCACTGAGTCGCATAGGTGTGAATCTTTAAGTAAGACTTGCCCTGGCATTTATTTACCTGAGCAGCTCAGAGTGGCTTATGGTTGGTTTCACTTCCACCAGGAGACAAACAACAACAAAACAAAACAAGCCAACAAAACAAAAACAAAACAAAACCCCAAAAACAAATAAAACAAGACAAAAAAACCCCCCAGTAGCTCTCCTGGTGGCTGGATAACATTAGCATGGAGGTGAGTCTTGCTGGGGCAATAGGAATTGACAGTAGGTGCAGACGTATCTAATGGCTTTCAGCCTTCCCTCCTGCTCAGAATCCTCCATTTTGAGGGCTGGGTGCCAGAATGAAGGGAGGTAGGTCTTGAAGCAGATCAGTGCTAAGTGCGTACAGACTAATATGAGAGGACTTCTGCCTTTTCCTACAGACCACAACCTTGAGTATTCTTTCACAGAAGTGATTAAAAAAAAGATTATTACAAATTTTTTTGAAAAATATGAAGTTATAAAATTGGTATGAGAACAAAGAACATTTGAATTTGAAATAATAATCAAAGGCCCCATCACCCAAATAAAAGCCCTAGACAAAAATAGCTTTATTGGAGAGTTCTACCAAATTTTCAAGAAAAGAAAGTTAATATTTTATTATAAGTTTTAGAAATAAAAAGAGGAGGAAACTTCCCAACTCACTTTATTGGGCTAGTGTGACCTTAAGCCAGCTAAAGATAGAATAAAGAAAGATAACTCTATGTCAATTTTCCTTATGAACAGTATGCAAAAATCCTGAACAACATATGTGACTAAATCCATCAGTGTATTACAGATATTGGATCAAGTAAGGACAGTTTAACTTTAGAAATTCTATCAATGTAATTCACTGTATTGACTAAATAAGAAAGTTTTCATGATGATCTTGATAAGTGCAGCAAAAGCTTTTGATAAATTTCAACATCTGTTAATGATTATGAAATCTCTGCCTCATCGACTCCTGCCAGTTGAGTTAATATGCTTCCCAGAATGCAGTTGTGTTTGTTCCCAATGCTCTTTATACCAGTTGTCTTTGCTATTAGAATTACATAATTTAATTAATTATTATATAAACCAAGCATTTTAATTGTGAAAAAAAAGTTCAATTTAATGTTTTGAAAACACTTGCTAAAGGCAAGCCACTAGTTAATATTGCTATCAGATCATTGTAATCCTTATCATCATATAACCAAAGGCCTTGGTCCTACATCGAAAGATTGGTGAATGAATATGGATTTATGCTTTAAAGTAAAACAAAAATTTTAATGAGTGTATCACTTCATATGATTCCTCTTCACCCTGACTTCTATTTTATTCATTTATCAGTTGGTTCCACTTTTGTCAGGTAAGAGGGCTCTCATTGTATTATTTTGAAAAACAACACTGTCTGAATTCCCAGCATTGCCCCTTTCATTCTTTTCAATCTCTTATTTGATTATGGAGAGGACTTGCAATTGAATTAATATGCTTTCCTCCTACCTAGCCAGCTGTGTCACAGCATGAATAGGAATGGAATGTGTTAGACTGTCCTATGGAGGACTCGTCTCCCGCTGCCTGGTGTGCTTGCTCATGTGCTCACTCGCTCTCTCTCATTCAAATAATTCAGTCTACAAGAGGACAGAAATTGAGGGATCCTAAACATTCCCATATTTTTTTGGTAGCTTCTGACATGCATTTCTCACTTAATATGTCATGATTTTTATAACTTATTTTAGAATTTAAAAATTTTAATAAACCTCAGAAATATGAAAGATCAGACCTTACTTGACATCTGAGAATCCCTCCTTTTCCTTTTGGATGAAAAGGAAAAGAGGGAAGGGGATCTATTTTTTCCATAACCATTTAATCCCCTCTCTCCCCTGCAGTCAGTCAACTGTTGGTAATGTTCATGAGTCCTTTTTCTTTTATATAGCATTTTAACTAAAAGTCAAAACCCTTGGGTCTAGTCTTAATTTACCTCTAGTTACTTGTATGACCCTGTATAAATATTAATAGTTTAACCTCTGTAGGCCTGTGTTTTTATATACAAGATGTTAAGTTGGACTACTCAGGGCCTTATGCATAATATAAATTCATGTAATGTTAAAAGTAATAGTATCTAGAGTTAACTTCATTGAGCTTTAGTTTCTCTATCAAAAAACAAAAAGTAATAGAATATAAAAAACTGAATAAGCAGGAAAGATACTCTTTCCTACTTGAATAGTAGAAATATTTTTTCTTCTAGCAGAGTCCAAATGATTCTACATTATAAACAGAGAAAGTAGATCTTATAAAATATTTATAGAAACTGTAGATTGCTCACAGATACAATCCAATACCTCATTTGATACTAGCAAGATCAATGATGCCTCAAGCCTTAGCAAGTGTTTAAGCCAATTAAATGAGTAAAGGAATACCTGAAAGTGGCTTAAATTTAAAGGAAGCCATACATTTTTAAATGATATGTCTTTGGGGACCACTTGAAAAAAAATCAAGTTTTTCTAAAATCTTCATAGATAAAGCCTAAATCATGCATCCTTCTAAATGAAGTTCTTTTAGTTACCAATGGTATAACTGAAGTCTATAATAACTAACTATAGAAGGAAGAAAATTGGCTGACTGGTGATTGTTGATACTCCTTAACAAGGACTTGTTCCTATCATGGAGCCCCATGTTTTCTTTCCTATCTCTTTAATTTGAAAAATTTAAGCATCAGAAAATTTGAAAGAATAGGTGAACATCTGCATACCCTACACCTGTATTCACTAATTGTTAATAATTTTACCTCCTTTTCTATATCTAATTTTTGGTGGTATCATTTGAAAGTAAGATGCAGATATTATCAATTGCCTCTGTGTACAGTCAGCAAGCATCACTTTAAGAATAAGAACATTCTGCTACACATACATAATAGTATTATCCAAATTAACAATAGTTCTGTAATATTTATATACAACCCATATCTTATCTTAATATTCTATGTTATCCAGTCCAATTTTTCCAATGTCACAAGAATGTCATTTATATCTTATTTTTTGAATCAGGATGTAATTGAGATTTATATTTTGCATTTGGTTGTTATGAATACTTAGTATTTCTTAATCGAGAATATTTAGCCCATTTTTCATTGCACTGACTTTTTAAAGAGTCCAGGCTAGTTGTCATGTAAAATGTCTCACTGGATTTTTCTGATTGCTGTCTTTTGGTGTTATTGAACTTGGACTACTATTTTTTATAGTCTGTAAACTGCAAGTTACTTCTTGAGGCTTGATTAGATTCAGATTAAATCTATTGGGTAAGAATGTTTCACATGTATGGTATATTTTATATTTATAACATGATGAGACATTCATGGTCAAATTGTCTAACTGTTAGAAACTCAAGGTTGACCACTTGGTTAAGATGGAGATGGCTAGATGTTCTATTGTAAAGGTATATGTTTTTTTGCTTTGCAGTTTGTAGTAACCAATGAGGAGAGATTTTGTACTATGGGACAATTTTTCATTAAAAAAACCCATTTTATTGATACTATTACAGTTCTTCCAGTTTTTACTCCCTTTCCTCCCCTCTGTCTGATACCCCCCTTTCCTCCAGCAATCCTCACCCCTTAGTTCATGCCCATAGGTCATGCATTTTAGTTCTTTAGCTTTTTCACTTGCTATATTGTTCTATTTTTTAAAAGATTCTATTTATTATTTTCAGAGAGAGGGGAGGGGAGAGAGGCAGAGAGGGAGAAAGACATCAATGAATGGTTGCATTTCACCTGCCTCCAGCTACAGACCTGGCTGGAGACCTGGCTTGCAACCTGGTTATGTGCCCTGGCTGGGAATCAAACTAGTGACTTTCGGGTTTGCAGGCCAGGGTTTTATACACTGTGTCACCATCCAGGGACTATTACATATTTTAAAGTATATTTTATTGGTTATGCTGTTATGGTTGCCCCAATTTTCTCCCTTTGCCCCACTCCACCCAGTATCTAATTTCCCTCTAGCAATCCCTTCCACCACCCTTAGTTCATGTCCATGGGTCGTGCATATAGGTTCTTTGGCTTCTCAATATACTATAGTATATTGAGTATATTTTCAATATACTATTTTAAATATACTATACTATTCTTAGCATCCCTCTGTCTGTTTTGTACCTACCAATTAAGCTTCTTAACCCCAGCCTCTTTCTCCCTCATTCTCCCCCTTCCCTCTCCCATTGATAACCCTCCAAATGATCTCCATATCTATGATTCTGTTTCTGTTCTGGTTGTTTGCTTAGTTTTTTTTTAGATTCAGTTGTTGATAATTGTGAGTTTGTTATTTTAATGTTCATAGTTTTGATCTTCTTTTTCTTAAATAACTCCCTTTAACATTTTGGAAAATAATGGCTTGATGATCATAAATTCCTTTAGCTTTACCTTGTCTGGGAAGCATTTTATCTGCTCTTTCATTCTAAATGATAGCTTTGTTGGAGAAAGTAATCTAGGTTGTAGGTTCTTGCTTCTCATTACTTTGAATACTTCTTGTCAGCCCCTAATTTCCTGAAAAGTTTCTTTTGAGAAATCAACTGATAGTCATATAGGCACTCCTTTGTAGGTAACTCTCAGCTTTTCTCTTGATGCTTTTAAGGTTTTCTCTTTATCTTTAACCTTTGTCATTTTAATTGTGATGGGTCTTGGTTTGGTCCTCTTTGGGTCCAACTTGTTTGGGACTCTCTGTGTGTCCTGGCCTTGTATGTCTGTTTCCTTTGCCAAATTAGGGAAGTTTTTTCATTGCTTTTTCAAATTAGTTTTCAGTTTCTTGCTCTTCTTCTCCTTCTGGCATCCCTATGATTTGGATATTGGTATATTTGGAGATGTCCCATAGTCTTTTACTATCCTCATTTTTTTGAATTCTTTTTCCTTCTTGCTTTTTTATTCCTTATAACCCAAATCATTGATTTGATTTTTATATTCCTCCCCTTCATTGCTGGTTCCCTTCACTGTAGATTTTTCTTTATTTCACTCCGTGTAACCTTCATTTCTTCCTTTGTGTTGTTACTGTCCTCAGTGAGCTCTTTGAGAGTCCTAATTACCAGTGTTTTGAACTCTGTATCTGGTAGGTTGGCTATCTTCATTTGATTTAGTACTTTTTCTGATGTTTTGTTCTGTTCTTTCATTTGGGCCATATTTCTTTGTCTTCTCAATTTGGCAGCCTCCCTGTGTTTGTTTCTGTGTATTGGATACAGCTGCTTTGACCCCTCTCTTAGGAGTGTGGCCTATTATAGAAAAGGCACCTATACATTGTGTGGGGCAGAACCTTAGGTAATCACCAGGGTGGGGCATCCTGCTTCACCCCTTTGTAGCTCTGTATGAAGGAAGGATATGGAGAGGGGACATTGCCATTCCCTGGCTTCTGCAGTTTGCCCTGCACTCACCTCATTTCCATATACTTCATCCACTCCCTGTATGTGACTGGTTCCCTTCCAGCTATTGCCCTGGTGCTGAATCCCAGAATAGGTGTGTTTCCATACATTCTAAGGCCCTTTAAAGTGGAATCACCTGAAAATCCAGCACATTCATCTGCAGCTCCTACCCCCCTAGTTTTTACAGATTGAAGTTATGTAAAACCTTCTCAGCACTGGAACCCTGGGCTGTGAAATCTGGCCTGGGGTTGGGGTTGCTTGCTCCCAACATATCCCTCTCAATTTTTATCCATTACACATGAAAGTGGGAATTTCTGCCACCGCCACCTTCTTTCTGCACCATACCACGTCTCCTCACCTCTCTGCCCATCTTTGCCTCTCTGTCCCTCCTATCTGACTGGGTGAATGTGGCTTGTTTAAATCCTTGGTTGCCGGACTTCCATACAGTTTGATTTTCTGACAGTTATGAGCATTATTTGTTTTGAGGTTTAGTTGTAATTCTGCCTGTGGTTGCCCAAGCAGGTGAAGCATGTCTATCTATGCCTTTATCTTGACAGGAATCTAATTTTTCATTCAGTGGTTTTAGCAACTATTGAGGATCCTTGCCTAAAATAATTTTGACCATAGAGGTAGCAATGTGATAATTTCCATCAATACTTTTGCATTCATTATGAAATAAGAGTTTTCTCCCCCCACTTTTTTTTTTTTTTTGTCTCTCTTTCTTTAATTTTATTATGGGTTTATGGATGCTTGTTTATTTAGTGCCTCATATCTTTTATAGTCAGTATTCTTTTTGATGCTCACATTTGCTTCAATGGCCAGTGGAAGCCTCTGCAAACTGGCTCTGGGTCTTTCTGCTATCACTCTGTTGATCTTTTCATGCTTCTTTGCTTTTTGACATAGCAACATGCCTTTGTCCTACCTTGTACATTTCCTTCCCAAGACCTGAAATCCTTTAATTTTACTAATGAACCCTAGTATATATTTTAGTGGAGAATTAGAAAACAAGACTTAGGAGGTAGATATCTTCATTCCTACTAGCTGGTCATCACTTTTAATCCTTTTCAGTAGACAGAGATAGGAACATGTTTCTTTCTTTCTTTCTTTCTTTTTTTTTTTTTTCATAATATTTGTAGTTAAGATATAATGTAGCATTTTTTAAATTTTGTTGCTCTTATTTTCCATGTGTTCCCTTATACAGGGAGTAGAGGAAGAAGGACAGGGAAGGAGTGAGAGCCAATTTAGAGAGCAGTTTCAGGCAAAGTGCCACAGGGGAAGAGTCCAGCCGATTCCTTAGGGAACTCTGAAGGTTAAGTTAACCCTGGTGGTGGAGGGTCATCAGCTTTTACTTCCACTCCCAGGCAAGGGAGCTGCACTTTCATGCTCTAGTTTGTTTGTAATTGGTCAAGGGATGCTCCAAAAGAAAGTTAATTTCCAGGTATTCCTGGTTCCCTGCAAGTAATGGTCTGACATACTCTACTAGAAATGATCACTCTGGTTTAAAATGAAATTACTTTCCTAATCCACATTTTATAAAAAGAACATTATGCCTTGATACTAAGCAATAAAAATAAAAACTCTAAACAATAGCTTCATATATAGTAAAACTTTCTAAAGTGTGTTTAAACTGAATAACTAAGTAACCACATAAGTGTGCATGTCAGTTGATAATCTATCATTGTGTGTAAACAAAGTTCTTTTTAATTATTTCTATTACAACAAACCAGAATCTACCTTCATTAAGATCATGACAGTCATAATGGGTTCTCTCTGAGTAAAATTTTTTTGTGGAGAGGATTTAGGACAACTTATAAGGTTTTTAGAAATGGAGCCAGAAATTTCTGTGTGGTTATTTGGCTCTCATCACTGATTTCTCTGTAGAAAAAAAGGCAGCAAAGATCATTCACCAGCTCTTTTTCTATTACCTTGAAAATAGCCTTTCTTTGCCTGAGCTGCCATTTCGTCAGCTATGGCAGCTTCGCCTTGTTCCTTGACAAGACACATGCAGATCCATTTTCAATTTGCATGGGTTGACTGATTTGCATTGACTTTTCTCATTCTTGACTCCCACCACACACCTTTGCTTTCCAGCACCAAAAATATGTAAAACTGAATGCAAATCAAGCTCATGACCCTCTAAATCACAACGTTTCCTTTTAAGCCAGATTCTGTCCTTTGCCCAAAAACAGAGAATCACAGTCACTTTCTTAAAAGATTAAACTGTGTAAACTTTGAAGCAGTTGTTTTTAAGCCAACATAATGGGACCAACCTATCCCAGTGAGCATTTTTTCTTTCGAAAGACCCCTTGGGAAGGCCATTTATTTATTCTAAATAATTTAGTAATGCATCTTTTGGAATCATCATCTAAATCATGTCTTAGGTTGGGGTCTCTGGAAGCAGATGCTTCTGGAAGGGTTTGGAGTGACAGATGTTGCTTAGGACTCAACACCAGTGAAGGGCAGGTAGGGGTTGTTAAATCCTATGGGCAGGATTGGGTCGAGGGAAAGACTGAACTGCATGCAGGCTTGACAACACCTCCACCAGCCTGGGCAGACAGTGGTGGGTGGGGCATGTGTTGCTTGTTAGGGTGTTTTGCTGTAGACCAGAACAGCTTTGCCTTTCCTTGCCCCAGTCACTGGAAGCAGGCTGCCCCCTGAATGGTGTGACCTTGGGTGTAGCAGCTCTCTGTGGCTGGAGGGAGCTGACAGCAGGAAGTTGTCCTGATGGTCACAGTCCCCAAGCTGGGTGGAGTCCTTTCTTGAAGGGGGAGGTAGGATGAGGGCTTGTATGTTCTTGTCTAGCACATAGAAGCAATTTGTTGTAAGTCCAAGGAAAAACGAAATCTTGCTATAATAATGTTATACTGCCCACTCAGCTTTACTGAATGTTAGAACTGAAAGGTTTATAGATAATTTTCTATAACCATTGTCCTTGCCCCCACATTTTACAGCTGCCTGACATTTTCTCCCAAAACACTGACGTGCCAGACAGAAGGTGACATGATGCCTTCTTGTACTGCGCTCTTCCCACACAACAGCTTCTCATCTACAGGAATACACATGGCTTCACCAACTCACAGGTTTCATTCTCACTTGAATTGGCATAAGAAGGGACAAATATCTGAGGTAAAGAGAAAGACTGTAAAAATTAGGAAGAAAACACTCCCCTGGGATTATACAAGTCTGTCCAGAAAGTATCAAGCCGATGTCAGTACAATTAAAACAGTTTGTGTGGCTTGATACTTTCAGGATGGACCCCATAAATATGATTTTGTGAGAATTATCCAGAAAAACCTAGATTGCCCCTGAACTGCCGATGAGTAATTGCAAAACTAAACAGGCAAAATGTCCTCTGCCTTTCTTTTCTACCTTCTGAAACTCTTGCAAAATTATGTAAAGCTTTAACTGAACCTAAGGACAAAAATGTCAAAAGGGCCCTGGCTGGTAGCACAGTGGATAAGGTGCCGGCCTGCGAATCCAAAGGTTGCAGGTTCGATTCCCCAGCCAGGGCACATAACGAGGTTGCAAACCAGGTCTCCAGTCAGGTCTGTGGCTGGAGGCAGGTGCAAAGCAACCATACATTGATGTCTCTCTCCCTCTCTGCCTTTTTCCCTTCCCCTCTTTCTAAAAATAATGAAATAAAATCTTTAAAAAAAAAAGTCAAAAGGTCTCCTTATTTGGATTAATGACCAGATTTATGAGTAGATTGTCTCCAAACCCCCTATTTTCTTGACAGAGCCACCATGTGATGGTTCTCAGAGATCACCCTTCCATCTATCAAGTGTTTCTTGAATACCTACTGTGTGCCAGGCCCCATTCCAGGCTCAGGGGTGATAGTGGAGGCCTCTGTTACGGTGTATAATGAGTCATAGCCAAAGTTGGCTGAAGAATTTAGCCAGTGTTTCATGATGCTTCCCTCTGATTTTGACATAATACAACCTGGGTTGCATTAAATGTATAAATTTACATGAAGATATTAAGCTTACTGTGACAGCTTTATTTTCACTTTTAAACACTTTGCTTTCCCTAATCTGATATTTCTTTTTCCAGGGTCTGGTTTTCATTTTCGATTTCCTTCTTGTCTCCTCCCTTTTTCCTTCCATGTTTGTTCCTCTCTTTGTTTTGTGCTTTGGGCTCATAGTCATGATTCTTCAAAAGGGACTGCAGGGTACTGGTTTGGAAAGGATGTGGGGTGGAGAAAGCAGAGAGAAGATTTGGGGACATCTTTTGAGGTGCCACCAGGAAGTTGGTGGACTGATTTAAGTTAATAATAATGTTCGTATAACATCAAGCATGTGCCAGCTCATTATATTATTAACTCATTAAATCCTTACAACAACCTAAATGGCTTAACTTCTGGTATTTTTTTCACCTTATCAGACCAGAAGATCAACACACAGTTGGGTTAAGTGACTTTCTTAAGGTCATACAGATAATTATTGGAGTCAGGATTGGATTTAAGGTTTTATTTTTTAATTTTTTAGAAGTGTAAGAAACACTTTTATTTGCTTTTTAAATCCAGATACAATATTCTTTCTTAATATAGTGAATGAACTCTATGTAGAAGCATGAATGTGGTCACTCTGCACAGGCAGGATTTCCTCGCAGTGACATCTGATTTCTGTGCCAAGACTGATGTCACACACATATTAAGAGAGTATGAACATTCTTATTACTCACATAATGGGGTTTTCTAGGAAGAGCTGGACAAATCTCAAACAGATGTAAAAGTGTCTCAAGAGCACAGGAGAAGGAAATTGGTTGGGTATTTTAAAAGATGATTAGGTGTGGGCTAGATGATGGTTCCTACATGTACTTTGCACTTCCCACTAGTGTCAAAGGAAGGGACACCGAGGTTCTTAAGGATTTCAGTTTTTTAGTTTACGCTCTCAGACACTATACCAAAGTGCCTCTTGAAAATGAGGGCAGCTATTTTGCTGAGGCACATCTAATTCAGTGGTTCTCAACTGGAGGGAATTTTTGCCTCACAGGGGCAATTGGTAATATCTATTACCAATTTTTGGTTTTCATGTCTAGGGACAGGTACTACTGGCATCTGTCAGTAGAGACCAAGGATGCTGTTAGACATCCTACAATATACAAGACAGGCCCCTACAACACAGAAGAATCCAGTCCAAAATATCAATGGTGTTGATGTTGAGAATCCCTGTTCTAGCTGGACATATACACCATATGTAGTCCAAGCAGAAAACCACAATGCAACTATAACTTTTCTTTGACAAGAAACAAAGATGGTTATTTATGTCACTGGCTTTAGCTTTCATTCATGTCACACTGTTGGCTTATAAGGAGCAAGTGGTCACCTAAACTCTTTAGGATAGTTTCCCTCATATTAATTACTCTTAAGCCACTAATTGTTTCTGGAGGGGATCAAGATGTAGAACCTCGCATATAGTGTTTTTTTTCATCTTGCTTGTTATTCACTATTTTCCCAGTCCATGGACATCTTTTTGAAGTCTGATTTTGCTTTCTAGTATATAGCACAGTCAGCTTGGTGCCATTAGCAGATATAAAAATGATGATTCCTGAGCTTTCATCCATGCTGCCAAAAATCTTAGAAGGGCCACTACCTGAGCCCTGTGGCCTACCATGAAACACTCTCTGGCAGATCACTGTTTACTCAATGAAAATTTTGCATGAGCTATATCTGCGATATCTGGGAAACTTAAAAACAAGTAATTCCTACCCTGGCCAGGTAGCTCAGTTGGTTGGAGCATTGTTACACACACCAAAAGGTTTGAGTTCCGGTCAGGGTACATTCCTCAGCTGTGGATTTCATCCCCAGGTTGGGGGCATGTACAGGAGGCAATGGATCAATATTTCTCTCTCACATCAATGTTTCTTTCTCTCTCTCTCTTTCCCTACTTCTCTCTCTCAAATCAATTAAAACTATCCTTTGGTGAAGATTTAAAAAGAGTAAATTCTTGTCCCAATTTTAGGTAGTTTGTTTTAAAAGAATTTTAAAAGCATTTCCTAGGATTGTGTTTTTGATGAGCAATCATATTGGGAATAATTGTTCTAGTCTGGCACTACTACAGATATGTCAACTAGCTGTGAATCTCCTTTACTCATTTTATCCATATTTATTCTTAACAAGGATATATATTGAGAGAAAGTCAAATTTCTTGACGAAATACAAATATACTCAATATAAGTGCAAGTATTGATTAGTTTACTTGTTCCCGAGGATGTCTTAAAGAATTAAAGGTGAATGACCCTCTATTGCCTGTATAACAAAGGAAATAATATTGATTTGCAATAAAGTGGCACCTAGAATAGTGCATTGTGTTTTTTAGGTATTAAAAAAGAGTGTTTGATTGATAAACAAATAGTTCATGCTATCCTATGCAGTCATTGCTTTAATTTCTAAATTAATGTTTGCTTAACATTGATATTGAATTTGTTGGTCTATAATTCCTGGAAATCAAAACTTTCTCCTCTCTTATCCCCAGCCCTCTTGGAAAATTGGTACATTTCTTTTCTCTCACCTTCGGGAGCCTTTTCCATTCTTCATGACTTCTTAAATCATGGATGGTGTAAACACTTTCAGTGCTCCTGAAGGTAATTCATCAGGACAGAATGCTGGATTCATTGAAATAGCCAGACAGAGCATTACCTCTCTTTAATGTTGGACTTCAGTCCCTTTCAATCAGTATTTGTTTTTATCTTTCTGGTTTGGAGATTGTCCTCCCTGATGAGATGGTTTACAAAATAAGAATTTAATTGTATGGTGTTCTCTTTAGTATGATCTTCTCTAAAGTAGTGATTCTACTTCACCCTCACTTAGTTTTTCCTCAGGAACTAAGGAAAAGAAACTCCAAACAAACAAACAAAAAAACCCTCCAAACTTTAAAATCCCCCATTCACAAGCCTCATCTCATTCCTGGCCAATTTAAAAATAATTATTTTTGAATTGCAGTTTACATACAATAGTGTATTAGTTTTAGATGTACAACATGATTAGACATTTATATACTTTACCACATGATCACCTGGCTTGCAATCTGGTTATATGCCCTGGCTAGGGAATAGAACCCGTGACCTTTGGGTTTGCAGGCTGGCACCTTATGCACTGTGCCACCAGCCAGGGACTTCTTTTTTTCTTTTTCTTTTTTAAATCACTGAGCTGCATGCTCCATAATAGTGTATCTGTTTCCCAGGTGTCAGGTAGCCATTATGCATTAATTAGGTTGAAGTTTGAAATGGAACCCATTCACCACCCCTTCATTTTAGAGTTTCTTGTAGGACATTCATGACTTTTCTCTGAACTCTTTTGAAATCTGTTTCCTAAGCTCTGATACAGAATGATGTCTTAAACATTTATGTATGAAAAAATTAGCATAATACCAAAAAAAAAAAAAAAAAAAAGCTCTTTACAAGCATCTTGGTTGTTGCTTGCATAGGATCCCTTTGGAAGCATTCACAAGAGACTTGTGTCAGTGAGTGCATTTGGACTTTCTGAGGAGCAAGAGTTTGTTCTTCCATAACTATTCCTGTTTTTTTTTCCTGAGAATTACTATGCATATTCTCCAAATGGTTGTTGTTTTTAATCCTATGAATCAGCTGTTATTTTCACATGATATTGCATTAATATCTGGGAATTTTTCAGGTTCCACTTTAATTTTTAGTAGCAAAAGTTTTTAATCAGGTTATTGAATATTTTGCCAAATGTTTTTTAGTCTCTATAAGATGCTCCCTAGTTAGGTGGTATCAAAATGAGGGCCTTGAGAAAGGACAAAAATCTAGGCACTCAAATTTTATTCCTTGGCATGAAATAAACTCTTACACCCAAAGTAAAATAGATTCCAATTAACTTCTTACCACATTACCTTGATTTATTTTCATTATAGTATTATTAGTATTTGATATTTTATTATTATTTTAAAAGAGAGTTGACATTTAATATTAGTTTCAGGCATAGCAAACTGTCTGATATTTAAAAAATTGTCTCCCTTAGTAGAGCACAGATACATGGGCAAATGGATCTTTATTCTAATGGTATTTTGTGCCTAGGATACTATCTTGCCTCAGGTGTAGAGCTCAATAAAAGTTTTCTTTTTGTATTGTAGGTATGAATCTCCAGAGCTTACTTTTTTTTTTTTTTTCTATTTAAGGCAGATTTATTATTTTAAAAGAAATAAGCTATTGAAAACTCAACAGACTACAATATTGTGTAAACACAACATTTTTAAAGTACATTGTATTCATTATATATTAGAGTAGACCCAGTTTTTCCCCTTTGCCCTCCCCCTACCCACCCAGTACACCACTTCTCTCCAGCAACTCCTCCCTTAGTTCATGTCCATGGATCATGCACGTAAGTTCTTTGGCTTCTCTATTTCCTATATAATTTTTAACTTTCCCTATCTATTTTGTATTTACCAATTATGCTTCTTAATCCCTATACATTTTTGCTCTTCTCCTTCTTCCTCCTCCCAGCTGATAACCCTCCAAATGATCTCCGTATCTATGGTTCTGTTCCTGTTCTGGTTATTTCCTTAAGTTTGTTTTTGTCTTTATGTTTTAGATTCACTTTTTGGTAGATTCAGTTGTCACTTTAATGTTCATAGTCTTGGTTTCCTTTTTCTTTTTCTTTTTTTAAAAATTTTATTGTTATTGTATTACATCCATCCCCTTTTTGCTCCCCTCTGCCCTCCTCCCCACCCACCCATTCCCCCCAAAGTCAATCCTACCTGTTGTCCATGTCCATGGTTCCTTTATACTAGGTTCTTGTCTAAGCTGCTCCCCTTTCTTGCCTCTGCCTCCCCCCTCCCCCCAACCCCTTTCCCCCTGACCACTGAAGGCCTATTCCTTGTATTCATATACTTGGTTCTGTTTTGCTTGTTGTTAGTTTTGCTCATTATTGTCTCGTAATGGGTGAGATCATATG